>CM058042.1:75784425-75839755 GCA_030169165.1 Centaurea solstitialis | reverse complement strand
TAATTCAAAAAAGGACAAGGACAAGAAGATTCACATCGAAATTGACATCCTAGCAAAGGTTATAGATTTGGAGGAGAACTTGGTTCATGAAAGCTTGGTTCTGCTGCTGTTAAAAATAAGAGATCTGGAAATTAATAGCCAAAACTTTAGATCTTAAGCATAATGCAAAGTATAAGTGGATGCTAGATAGCGATGAAGACACATTTTTCCATGGGATCTTCAATAAAGAAAAACTCAAGAATTCACGGTCTCAACATAAATGGGAGATGCCAATTAGACGGAAACTAAGGAGTGGGTTAATCTAGACGCTTCGGTTGGACAAAGTAAATGTCTTTAGGCTCCCTTTGAGCTAGGTGAAGTGAAGGAAATGGTTTGGAGTTGCGGTAATAACAATGCACGGGTCCAGGTGGGTTATCTTTCGAGTTTGTGAAGAAATCTTGGACTAGAAATCATCCGTTAAGAACATTTAATGATATTTGTAAATTGATACAAAGTTGACAATTAATTTTTATGTCTAATGCAACGTTGATATACAACAAACATCGATCCATATGAATTATTTATTGTATATGGAGATTGAAAGCTTAAATTAATATAGCAGAATTACATCATTTTAAATTAGGCACTAGTAATCACGCTTTAGAAAACATCATAACCTTGATGTGGCTCTTAAAAGATAGAGGTATGACCTTGCTCCCTTGCCATGGCTCATGTCATTTAATTAGAATCTTAATATTTCTAATACAAATAATTGATGATGTATATTTGCAAAAAAGATTACGTTGGTTACTGTCTTTGTATGTATAACACAATAATGTTACTTTTTTATAGTTGAGTAAACTTTAATTTTGGCCCTATAGGTTTAGTACAAAGTCGATCTGAAAGTGAAACCTAAACTATAATATGTATAGAAAACATATCTTTAGTTTTCATTTTGCTCTGAAAGTAATTCTTAATTACTAATTAACTCGTGCATTAACCCCTGTTGCGACTGAGTCGTGATGGCTTATGTCGTTCATACGTGAATTGGATTTATCTCTTTGTTATTCTCCAACACTATGGTGCGATAATGCGTGGGTGCAACGTAGCTACTTAGATGTGAACAGTGGCGGATCCAATATTTTTTTCCTAATTAATAGGGACACATTTTAAGGTAGATGAAATGCCCGTAAAATTTCGGGATGTATTTTTAGCCTAAATCCAACGTTTCAAAAGATATATAAACTCTCTTGGTTGATTTCAAGAGATTTTTAAGTATCTTTTGTCGATTTTGATCAACTTTTTCGGTGTTTTTGTTGATATAGAGAGTGTTTTTGGTTTTTTGGTTGATTTTGATGCACTTTTTTTGGTTAATGAGGTGCAAAACTAAAATTTAATAGGGGAACTAAGCTATAAAGTTCAAAAATTATGACTTAACCTAAGATTTCCTTTTTTTTTTTTGTTTCGGTGGGGGCCATCCCCCTATTAGTTGTATGCTAGATCGTCCCCGGATCGATGTGAATCAAGTGTTCCACCAATGCATCAATCACATCGAGATCTATTAGCATTTCATTTGTGATATCGTATGAGTCTTTAAATTATTAATTAAATAGCTAAGAGCATCTCCAACAGATTCTCTAAATTTTTTTTAAAATAAAAAATCAAAAGTTAAAATCTGTAAAATAAATTGTATTCATCTCTAACAGATTCTCTATTTTAGAGATATCAACATCAGTTATATTATTTAAATATTCACTACTTTTATAATTCCAATAAACTTTTTAACTTTTTTACGTAAAAATATATTAATTCAATTCTCATTGTTGGATTAAATAAAAAGAGTGTTTCTCTCTCTTCCAAACCAATATATAGAGATTTCTTTATATTGAGAGTTTTTTCCTTAAATCACAATTTTAGAGAATGAAATAGGGATGCTGTTGAAGCATTTTAAAGAATAAAAAGTGAATTTTCTCTAAAATAGAGATGTTGTTAGAGATGCTCTAAAGTGTTAGATGTGCATGTATGATACTATAATAGTGTTTTTGTTTTTTTTTCCTCCTTTAAATATATAGTATTTATATAATGACAAATGAAACAAATAAATTGATATATTATATTATTTTTGATGAGATTTGAACTTTTGACAATCCAAAAACTCCACTACCACTGTTGTTAGTAACCGCCATTTTCTTACTACTATATATTAGTGTAGCCTACTGTTTTTGAAATCAATACACTGAATGCAACTTTCTCTCTAAAATCATCTCTCTAAGTTTGTTTTGTTAATCGTAACTCTAGTAATTGCGATTATTCATCATATGGTATGCTAGTTACAATCATGTAATTAATATATCGTCATTACAACTTGAATATCGTATTGCAATCATATGTGCAGTCCAGTGCCGTGCCTGGAGGGGGGCGGGCCGGGCGTACGCCCAGGGCCCACAAAAAGTAGGGGCCCAAAATTTTACATATATACATATAGTGGTAATAAAAAAATTGTAAATAAAAGTGACACAAATGTTTTAGTATCTAATAGAACCTTTTTTGGGGATTATCTTAAGGCCCAAAACATAATTAATTACAATGTCAACGAAAATATGTAAAAAAAAAAGTTAATTGGTCGTTCACTTTATAGTATTCATTATTGTTTTTCTAAGTTTTTTATTTAATTAGGGCCAAAATCTAAAACTACTTAATTGATTATTCTTTGATATATTTAGTATTAAACTGGCATTATAAGATGCCTAAAATGTCTAAGCTTCGTAATAAAATACTTTATAGTTTATAAGACTCGAGTTTATAGAAACATACCAAAAACGTCTGATCTAAAAGTGTTATAATATGTTTTTAGGACATCTCTTTGGCATTTTACAAGTTTTTACAGATGTTTTTAAACAAATTGTCATATTAACTAATATTTATGACACTATTTGAAAAATTGTCATATAATCACAATTCACAAGTGTCCCATAAAATTATGATTTTATGGGCTTCTTTCAAACGTGTCCTATAAAATAGCTAATACAACCCTTTTATTTTAAAAATGAACTAAAAAGATTGTTAAGATGCCTAAAAGTCCTATAAACGTATTAAAATGCTATCAAATAAGAAGTTTTATAAGTTGACCGTATAAACTTGTCTTTATTCGGACACTTATATATTTTAGACATATCTTATAAATCCATCTTTTTATAGTGTGTTACTATGAATATTCAATATTGTTACTCCAAATAACGTCAATCTATATATAAAAAAATATATCATATGATGTCTTTTATGGTGAAACTAATGGCCATGCTATATAAAAATGATATAGTAGATAATATTAATTTAAAAATAGTTAATGATTATATGTCTAAAAATACTTGAAGAATGGTTTTATATAAACTAGTATATCTAAAATTCAAGAGTATGTTATTTTTTAATTATAAAAACGATATATTAAAGTTCTTTTTCGCACTTAGTGAGGGCCCTTTTTAACATCTCGACCAGGGCCTATAAAATGTCAGGAATGACACTGTTTTTAATTATAAAAACGATATATTAAAGTTTTTTTTCGCACTTAGTGAGGGCCCTTTTTAACATCTCCCCCAGGGCCTTTAAAATGTCAGGAACGGCACTTGCGGTCGACCGATATCATGGTAACAAAGCTTAAAAGAAAACTGTAAATTTCTTATGTATCATCCACCAATAATTAAGAACAACACTAAGGTTGTGTTTGGCCAACTAGCTGATAAGCTAGCTGGTAGTTGATAAGCTAGATAAGCTAGCTTTTGATTGATAAGCTAGCTAATAGTTGATAATATAGCTTATGAACAAATTATGTTTCGCAAAAATTAGCTTATGAGTATGTAAAATGACAAAAAAAAGTATATTTGGATTTAATAATTAATATTAATAAGGTATAATTGGAAAAGGCTTCCAAAACACTACTCTTAGCGTTTCAATAATTGTTAGCTTATTATAATACATGTTTGGATAGACTAGCTTATATGCTAGCTTATTTTTGCCAAACATAGCCTAATTATTGGTGTTCGAACCCACAAAATAAACAAGAAGCACGTTTACAATTGGTACATGATTCTAATCAATTAATCATGTAGAAAACCCAGATTTGATTTTCCGGATGGTAGCAACATTTGTTTTGAAGGACAATGCCAACGCTCGATCATCGATACTCGTATTGAAAACCGAACTCGGAACCGAAACAGTCCCTGGGCTCGCACTGCCAAAGGCCGAAATAGCAAATGCATGACCCTTGGCATTGCGGTTAAACTGAAAGTGAACAAGTCCCTTTGGAAACACAAAGATGTCACCTTCTTGCAGTGTCTGAGTAAATAGCTTGTTAGTGGTGTCAACGAACCCAACTTCTAAAGAACCCACCAGAACAAACAACAGCTCTGAAGCCCGGGGATGGGTATGCGGCGGGTTAACCGTGCCGTTAGGGAACTGAAGTATTGTGTAAGAAACACTTTGACCGTTAAGAGCCGGGAACTCGGCCATGGTCGCCTTTAGCACTTTAAAATTTGTGGGAAATGGTGCACCCACAAGTGACCGCATCCCGGTGAAGGTGAAGAAGTTTCCGTCTAGCGGTAGGCGTGTAGATGGTGGGACGATAAAGTCTGAGAGAATGTCTGGATCTCCGGCCATTGAAGTTTGCAAAAGGGTACAAGAAAGTGAAAGTAGCAAGAAATATAGAAGCTTTGATGCCATCTTTGAAGCAAGAAATTAAGCTATGGTTGTATTGCCCTTCCATTGCATGAAGAGTTAACCTATATATAGAAATTTTTTGTTCAAAGAATATGCCTTATGGAGTTATGGTTGTGAATTCATTTACCAAGATTAATTTCTTGTGTAATTAGCTAGTCAAGAAAGTTTGGATTTTTTTATCATCTTTATCCATTGGTATGCGTTCGGTCAAATTTATCTTGTTGATTGAATCAAGGCTGAACAGAGAGCATAATGGGTTTTTTAAATACATATTTTATATGTATATATGGTTGTTCTTCAACTTTTTATAATTATGGAAAGCTCAAACATGGATGTGTCAACTGCATTTACAACAATAAAACTAGATTTATACAATACCCGTTTTCAAATGTTGTAAGAGTGTTTATAAGACTTAATTATATATGACAAAAAACTATGGATTTCTATTTAAAAGCATTAAAATAAGTTTGTGTAAGAAAATGGCTTGGCTAAAATCAATTATCTTTATTTATTTATTTATTTTAAGGGATAAAATGGTAATTGACACTTGCTTGAGCTTCACGCCCAAGTTTCATCAAGCTTCTTTGGGAAGCCTCTCTTTAGGTAATACCAAGAAGTAGGGGTGTTCAAAATATACGAAACCGAAAAAACCGGCGAACCGTACTGATTTTTATGTTAACCGACCCGGTTTTTTTCAAAAATTTCGGTTTGGTTAAACTAACCGATAATTTTTTCGGTTTTTTCGGTTCGGTTACGGTTCTTGATTTTAGTGACGGAAGGTTAACCGAAAACCGAATATATATATATAATATACACTATATATTCTATAAATATGCTATATATTGTAATGTAGAAAAATAAGTTGTGTAAACATTATATGTTTATATCACTAGTTGTTTAACCTGAATTTGAATTAAAACCCATTAATTATGAAAACTTAATGTACATGTGATGTTGAAAAAATAATTCACATATTATTCATAGATTACTAGAATGCATGTTATTGAAAATTGGTTAATCGGTTAACCGCATAACCGAACCGTTAAAACCGATTAACCGATTACCGGTTAACCGACGTTTTCGGTTTAGGTTTAGGTTCATTATGTCATCAAACTGAACTTGTCGGTTAACCGGTTGTCGGTTAACCCTTTATCGGTTAACCATCCATGAACACCCCTACCAAGAAGTTTCATCTAGCTTAGGGATTGTTTACCAAGTTTTCCATTAAGTCTTGTATGAATAAATTGGTCTGTCTGGATAAGTTTGTCTGTCAGGATACAAATGCATTTTTGTTTACCTTTTTTCCTCAACATGAATTAAGCACTCTTTCACTGTTTGATATTCCCTCCGTCCCACAATTATTGTCCAGTTTTGACTTTTTAAAGTCTGTTTTTTCCGACATTGACCTTAAATATTTTTGTTTGTGTTATATAATACTTGATGCAAAATATATGAATAGGTTGTGTTTTTAATGTATCTTCATTGATATAATTTTCATCAACTATTATATAATACAAACAAAAATATTTAAGGTCAAAGTCGAAAAAGAAAAACTTTCGAAAGTCAAAACTAAACAATAGTTTTGGGACAGAGGTAGTAAATAGTTGTTTAACGTTTTAAGCTAAATGATATTTCTAAAACACCAAAAAATATTTAAACATCAAAACATAATATCATAAATTTGTTGATATCAGATTCAAATTCAAACACAATTCTTAAAATACTTAAATACACAATTCTTTGCACCATCACATAAGCCACATGTTGATGAAGTAGCCACATGTTGATGCAGGATGCACCATCATCACCAATGACTTCCCACCTTCTTTGACATGTTCCCTTCCATTCTTTCTTGAATCCACCATACCCATCCAAGCATCCATATCAATATCAAAAGCAAAAGACATAAACATATCCCACAAGAACCATCATAACCAAAAACCATACTCTTCTCCTCAAACCCATTCACCCATATTGAATATAGCATAAAGTTCAGAAAATCTTATAGATTGAATATTGCTCTTCAATTTCTCCAAAATTCCAGACATGTAAATCTTAAATATATGAACCCACATAACTTTTTCATACCCAAACACGCACCATCTATAGAAATGGAACCCTAAGGTCATGAAATCCATAGAAATCGATCCTCAAAGGAAATGAAATACATAGAAGTATATAGAACATAGGGCATGAAATCTATAGAAATCGATAGAACATAGGTCATGAACTCCATAGAAATTGATACCTTCAATCAATGATTTCAAGTCGCCAAAAATAGAGGACATTGTGGAGCAACAGTCACCGGGAAGAAAGGACGTCCCAATACTGAAGTGACAAGGTTAAGCGACAAGAGAGAGAGAGAGAGCGCGGCATCGTACAGGCTGAGGCTGTGTGGTGTGTTTTTCTAATTTGAGGGGTAGCAGAGGTAATTTGGCTGTCTGAACCTAGACAAGTGAGAAGGTGTGGGTTGTGCGAATAAGTTATCATCTTTCCCATAGCTCCAAGTAAACAGTCTTGTTAGTGTACATATTGGCCCATGGGCCTCAGCCCATTAGTTAGCTTCTTAGTTAAGCTTTCCCTGTATATAAATAGGGTTGTTTTACCTCTTTTGTAAATCATTCTTTTCTAAATCAATACAGATTTCTCTAATCCTTTTCCAATTCTAACATGGTATCAGAGCATTAGGCTCCTCAAATCCCGAGTTGGGATTCTCTTTTCCGAATCGGTTTTCCCTATTCCGAATCAGAGTTCATCTTTTCCGATTCAGATTTCTCTTTCCCGAGTCGGAGTTTTCTTCTCTTTCCGAACCCCTTTTCCGAATCGGATTTCCGAATTCAATTTCCGAATCGGAAAATCCGAATTCGTTTTCCGAACCAATTTCCGAATTCAATTTCCGAATTCTTTTTCCGACCCCCTTTTCCGAATCGGATTTCCGAATTCATTTTCCGAATCGGAAAATCCGAATCGGATTTTTCTCTCTCTCCTGAATCGGCTTTCGAGTTGGAAAATCTTTTGATTTCCGAAGTCGGAACCCGCTCTCCAAGTCGAAACTCTGCCTCTCTCGTTTTACAGTATTTTCCGAACCAGGTTTTTGATTGCCCTTGTTCCCTTACCTACCATGACTTCGAACCTCACTCATTCGAATCCCATATCTGTTACTCTCAATGGGAATAACTACATCATCTGGAATCACCACATGACCATCCTCTTGAAATCTCATGGTCTTTACTCTTACGTCACCGGGACAACTGCAGCTCCAACAAGAACTGCAAACGAATCCACGACCGACTATGCCAAGCGTGTTAATGAGTGGGACATTAACAATGCTAAAATCCTTGGGTTCATTAATGCCTCAACAACCGCAGAGATCAATCAACAATTCCTTGGCTTTACGACTGCCAAAAGCCTTTGGGATTTTCTGACAAAGCGCTACTCAGTTACTGGCCTTGCACACCAGTATCAGCTATGGGTAACTTTTCAAACCAAACGGCAACTTCCAGATCAACCAGTCAGCTCCTACATCTCTGAGATGCAAGCCATTCGCGATCATTTGAACATGGGTGCTCCCCAAGTCCATGATAACACCGCGACTCTCTATCAGGCTTACTTCAATCAGTTACACCTGATCACCATCCTCATGGGTCTTCAAGACAAGTACGAGAATGTACGAGCCTCCCTTCTACATAGGCATCCTCTTCCCTCGCTTGACGATGCCATCACAGAACTACTGAGTGAAGAAACACGTCTTCAACTCCGAACTCCCGCCCTGGCTCCATCTGAATCAGTGTTCTATACCCCTTCCAGCTCCAAGCCAAAGGGAAAAGGCTTCCAGAATTCTTACAACAAACTGTTGGGAATCGAGGGATACAAGAACATGCACAGCGGATAACAAAAACCCGATTCCCAATCGAGGATCCAATCCTAAACCATACAGATACAATAAAGAGTGTTTCAGTGGAATACCTTTGTGAACAATAACTCTGAAAGGCAAGCAGGGGATACACCGCTACTGGCACCGTTGAGAGAGTTGCTAGACCACCGTCAAGGATTACCCGAAAACAAAACGCGAACCTTCCTCTTACTGGTTTTAGCGCCGGTTTTGGGGAGAGGGAGAGAGAGAGTTTTCTGAGTTTTTTAATTGAATTATTATTGATTCATCAAAGCCCCTAAGCCTTTATTTATATTGATGATATCAATTAAATAAGGCAGTGTTTGATTCCAAATCAAATGCCTGATAATTATCAAATAGATATTTTCCATAATTATTCTCTTTGATAATTACCTTATTAATTAATCTAACTGATTAATTAACCTATAAATAATTTAACTAATTATTTATTTCTTTTTCTCTCTAAATAATTAACCAATTAATTATTTCCCTTAATCCAAACATTCTCATTTTGGTGTGCAGCAGTGTGACCTACTAGTGTCTTATAACATTGGACACGATAACCCTGTTACTGTCTCGCACATAATCCTAACAGACTCCCACTTGTGCTAGACATGTAACTGAACTGTTATCATTCGCCTAAGGAGGTCCCTAGCCAGACACTTAGGTTAACCAGGTTATAAGATCTCTTATATCCAGAGATACAATTCACGCTTGAATTAGTACACAGGTTCATTCCTTTTGCACACGATATTTCTAAAGTGATTTAAGACATGGAGTGGAGGATTCATTTCTTAAAATCAAGTATTTCTTGACTTTGATTTCGATTGCCTGCAGTAACGGATATTACTAAATAACCCCTGTTATTCTATCCGAGCGTGGCCACGCGTTTTCTGCCAATCTTAATCGTCAAGGGGCCCGGAAATATCTCTCTTTTGAAAGAGGTGCAAATCCCTTCTTGACTACTTGCATTTGGATCCACGGCTTCCGCTGCATCTAGTCACGTCCCGTATAGCCACCCAGTTACGGTGCAGCGTTAGTACGTGCTAAGAGTACAGTGGTCCTCGTGTTCCCAAACCAAGTATCTCTGGTCTAAGGACAACCTATCAAGTCAGTGCCTATGACTGAGGCTCCATGAAGCAGACTTGATTACTGGTCACTTCCAATACCCAAACACTCTGATGAGTATCTATAAATACTTGGTCACATCACTTGTGCTTTTATTCTCTACTTTGAATAAATCATCAAGTATTTATAATAGTGTTAAACTCCCTATTGAAATTCCCATTTCAATAAGTGGCTACGGAAATTTAGATTTCATACAAGACTTTGTAGAATCAAGGATACGTTAAATATGCGAAAAATAGTTAATTTAGAACAATCATGAAATTAAAACCTCCATTTATTTCCAACACACTGTGAAATAAAAACTTTACATGATTACATTGTTTCTAAATTAGACTATAGGAATAATTAATAAACTAAGTACTAGCTACTGGCTTCCAGGTACTGCATCCCAATGGAATTCGCATGTGCCTCATGCTTTGTCCTTGCTAGTGGCTTTGTCAGCGGATCTGCGACATTGTCTTCTGTTGGAATCTTGCATATTCTTACATCTCCTCTTCCAATGATCTCTCGGATGAGGTGATATTTTCTGAGCACGTGTCTCGACTTGTGATGCTCTCTAGGTTCCTTTGCTTGCGCCACGGCTCCTGAGTTATCACAGAATATATCTATCGGTCTCGAGATACTGGCAACCACTCTGAGATCCGATAGAAAATTCCTCAGCCAGACAGCTTCCTTTGCCGCATCACATGCTGCAATGTACTCTGCCTCTGTAGTTGAGTCTGCAATCGTGTCCTGCTTCGAGCTCTTCCACGAGATCGCACCCCCGTTTAGGGTAAAGACGTACCCTGACTGTGACCTGAAGTCATCTCTGTCGGTCTGGAAACTAGCGTCAGAGTATCCTGTGACACTAATTTCATCCTCAGAACCTCCAAAGACCAAGAACATTTCTTTCGTTCTTCTCAGATATTTGAGAATGTTCTTGACAGCCACCCAATGGGGCTCACCTGGATTCTGTTGGTATCTGCTCGTAACACTTACTGAGTAAGCAACATCGGGCCTAGTACATAGCATGGCATACATAATTGATCCAATTGCAGAAGCATATGGGATCGATTTCATCCTGTCCTGATCTTCACTAGAAACAGGACACTGTGTTTTGCTTAACACTATGCCATGTTGCATTGGAATGAATCCTTTCTTGGATTCATCCATCCTGAATCTCTTCAGTACTTTGTCAATGTATGTACTCTGACTAAGTCCGACAAGCCGCTTAGATCTGTTTCTGTAGATCTTTATACCTAGTATATAAGCGGCTTCTCCAAGGTCTTTCATCTGGAAACATTTACTTAACCATTCTTTAACACTCTGTAAAGTTGGTACATTGTTTCCTATGAGTAGTATGTCATCTACATACAAGACCAGGAAGGTTACTATGCTCCCACTGAACTTAGTGTAAACACATGGCTCGAACTCACTTTTAGCGAAGCCAAACTCTTTGATTCGCTCATCAAAGTGTAAGTTCCAGCTTCGAGATGCTTGCTTTAATCCATAAATAGATTTTAGCAGTTTACACACCTTATTAGGATTCTTAGGATTTTCAAACCCCTCTGGTTGTTCCATATAGACGTCTTCTGTTAACTTTCCATTCAGAAAGGCTGTCTTGACGTCCATTTGCCAAATCTCGTAGTTAAAGTACGCTGAGATGGCCATTAGAATCCTAATTGACTTTAACATGGCCACTGGTGAAAAGGTTTCATCATAGTCGATACCATGAGTTTGTGTGAATCCTTTTGCGACCAGTCTGGCCTTGAAGGTGTGTACATTTCCATCCATGTCGGTTTTCTTCTTGAAAACCCATTTGCGTCCAACAGCCTTACAGTGTTGTGGCAAATCAGTCAACTCCCAGACTTGGTTGTCATACATGGATTGCATCTCGGCCTTCATGGCTTCCTGCCATTGTTCAGACTCACTGCCTGACACAGCTTCTCCATAGGATGTTGGTTCATTTAAGTCTCCGCTCTCTTGAGAGACTAGGAACCCAAGATACCTATCTGGTTCTTGTCTTACCCTGCTGGATCTGCGAAGGTCCTGTGTTTGCACTTCCTCAATCGGCTCTGATTGAGGTTCAACATTGTTATGTTGAATTTCTGGCTCAACAACTGGTGTAGTGCTTTCTTCGTCTACTATCTGTAGATCTACATCCTTTCTGGTGTTCTCTAAACTGAGAAATTTTTCTTCCAGAAATTTTCCATTTCGAGCAACAAATACTTTGTTCTCTTCAGGGTTGTAGAAATAATATCCCACGGTGGTCTTGGGATATCCAACGAAGAAACACTTGTCGGATTTGGGTTTGAGTTTTTCTGAGGTAGGTCGTTTGACGTAAACCTCGCAGCCCCAAATTTTCAGAAAAGATATGTTGGGTTTCTTACCCTTCCATAGCTCGTATGGAGTCTTTTCTACCGACTTTGTTGGCGCTCTGTTCAGTATGTGTGCTGCTGTTTCGAGCGCGTGTCCCCAGAATGATACTGGCAGCGAAGAATGACACATCATCGTTCGTACCATGTCAAGCAAAGTACGATTTCTCCTTTCTGATACACCGTTCATCTGAGGTGTATACGGAGGTGTAAGTTGGGATACAATCCCACACTCCATCAGATGATTGTCAAATTCATCACTGAGATATTCGCCACCACGATCTGACCGTAAGAACTTGATCCTCTTGTCAAGTAGATTCTGTACTTCATTCTGATACTCCTTGAATTTCTCAAAGGTTTCAGATTTATGTCTCATCAAGTAGACATAACCATACCTACTGAAGTCGTCAGTGAAGGTAATGAAGTACCGGTATCCTCCTCTTGCTACATGACTGAAAGGTCCACATACATCTGTGTGGATTATTTCAAGTAAGTCAGTAGCCCTTTCATTCTCACTGTTGAAAGGTTGCTTTGTCATTTTGCCAGATAAACAAGATTCGCAATTATCAAAAGGTTTGTAATCGAAATTGCCAAGAAAACCTCCTTTTAGGAGTAGTTTAACGCGTTTCTTGTTTATATGGCCCAAACGACAATGCCAGAGGTAAGTCTGATCCTCAATATCCTTGGATCTTTTACTTATATGATAGATTTCACTATTGTTGTCTTTAAGATTTACAGTGTATAGACCATCTACGGGTGTAGCTTTAAAATAGAAAATATTATCTTTAAAAACTGAAATCATTTTATAAGAATATTTATAATAAAAGCCTTGGTCTACCAACAAATCAAAAGACAATACATTCTTAATCATATTTGGAATATAATAACAATTATTCAGTTCCAAAACTAGACCTGAGGGTAAACTAAGACTATAAGATCCCACGGCTTCAGCAATCAACGGAGTGCCTTCGCCCACTCGTAGGTTCGAACGGTCCTTCCTCAGAGTCTTTCTTCTAGTGAATCCCTGTAAATGATTACAAATGTGGTTACCACTGCCTGTATCAATTACCCATGATTCATAAGAAGTGATTAAGCAATCTATCATAAAGATACCTGGAGTATCGGGTAAACCGATATCCATCTGGTCGATGTTCATCGAGTGCTCGCAAATATCCTCGCTGCCGCACTCTGGGCAACTCAGATCTCCCAGCTCATCTATTATGTCAGTGTCCATGAGATTCGCAGGTTCGGGTACTGGCTCTAGACTGGCCAGGATATCTTCATGAACTTTATCCACGTCGCTCTTTGGTTCCTTCATGTAGGCACTAGCTGTGTCCTGAACTTCCTTTGTGAGGGAGAACCACATGAGATACACTAACTCTTCCTGAGTCATCTTGTACCCCAGACGTGATAAACATTTAAAAAGCCTTCTCATATCAACAAGATGGTTTTTAACTGACTGACCCTTCTGTAGCTTCAGGGAGAGAATCTCTTGCATGATCAATAGCTTTCCCGTGTGCTTGTAGAGACCTAGCTGGTTCTCCACATCTCTCACAACCTCGTGACATGATTTAACTCTTAAATCTCCCGTGAACTCGGGTGACATAGAGAAAATCAGAATGGACATTACATCCGATTCATCTGTCAAGTATCTAAAATACTCAGCAAATTCCTCTTCAGGGGCATTGCTTTTAGGTCGTGATACGGGTTTGTTGATCACATAAAGCTTATCCTGGGCACATAAAACGTTCCTCAAGTGTAACTTCCAAACTGGAAAGTTATGGCCCGTAAGCTTCCACTTGCCCATAATAAGGCGAAGTGACTCTTCAGGTGAATAAAACGGAATACTAATTTGAGACATCTACAGAAGAATATAAAATTCCAGTTTTAGTTTATAATTATATAATTCTAATAAATTATTACCCTTAAAATAAATTTATTAGACTAGAATCCATATTTCACATGTGTCGGGAAGCATGTGATCATGTCATACCGACTCATGCGATCTATGGTAGGTAACACTATACCAATCGTATTCCTATCTTGAAAATACGACTTCTAGATCGTCGGGACATCGGATATTAATAATCCGTGCATATTTAGTCCCTCTAGTGCATTTTGGCCTGGTACCACCCAGTGAATAAATAATTACCAAAATAGATTGCACCACCCGGGACCTGGACAAACTCTGGCCGGTACCACCCGGAGATAATTCGCAGAGTTTTATCACCTTCCAGTTTCGGTTTGAACACGGGCGTTCATAGTGTGAGCACTTACAACGCCCTATGTACCTTACACCGGAAGTGCCCCTAAAGTGGATTGCACTTACTAATCTATGATTTTTAACAAGGGTCTAAATTGCCAGTTTTCTTTTTCAAAACTTTGAAAAACTGGATCCAAACACTAACTGTATTTGTATCCTTTTAAAATTTTTAAACAATCCGTTCAAAAAGGGCAATTTATATTCAATAGCAATTACGTAAATTAAACAACCACGCAATTTAAATATAAACAGCACAGTCATAGCCTAAACCCTTAAACTAATGTTGTTTTGTGAGCCAACACAAAACAACGGTCTCAATTCCTAAGTGACAAAAGTCTTCAACTTCTGGCACTCCCACTGGCTCCGAGATCCATGGTCGTCGTCCTTGTCTCCGTCTTGATGTAATTAAAATAATTATTACAAATAGGTTTAAATGGCACGCAGGCCTCCCAACTATTCTAATAAAACTTTAAAATTACAAAAGGGTTGTAAATGGCTCGCAGGCCTCCCAACTATTCTAATAAAACGGATAAATAAAACAACCACGGGTCTAAAGGGTTCAGCTATGACTTATCATATAATTAAATAAGTTAAAACACATCTGAATTTTAATTTAATAATTATATGACTAATAATTGATTTAAAAACAATTAATTAAAACTTATCCTGAATCGTTTTAACCTTATCTGGGAAAAACGATTCTTAATCTCAAAATTATCCGGAAACGAATCCTCATCTGGATCTGTTAACGATAAACGATTGAGACAAACATCGATTTTGACTACCACCGATCCGTCAAAAACGTGACCGTCGATCGGCAGTTGTCAACGCCGGCGACGATGATGACACTATCGCCACCACCGCCGCCCGAACTACCACCGCAGCCCACCCCGATCGATCGGCGGCAGCCGACGCCACCACATGGCAGCAATCGACCACCGCTGTGGTCATTGAGTGGATTGCGATGACAACAGCAGCCACCGCCACCATTGCCACCGCGTTTCCGGCGATTTCGAAAAACAACAACCATCATCGCACGCCGGCGATAGTAGCGGCTTGAGAGCCACCACCACCGCCTGTCGGTTTTTTTAACCGTGGCCGTCACCACGATCGCCGCAACGAACAACCACCGGTCAACAGCAGTGGTTCACACCACCACTGCCACCACGGTTAGAACACGCAATCGCCGCCACCACCGTGACTGGTGGTGCGGCAGTACAAGGATTCGACGGCGAAAACGGCAATCGCCGCTGCCGCCTCTTGCTGTTCGAGTGATCGCCACCATCGTGGTGGTCGACTACCATGAATCGCCGCCTATCGGCGGCTGTGTTTCTCGATCGACACCACCATCGTCACAATCGGTGGCGTGGTGGTGGTTTTCGTCCGTGATCGATGCCGCCACCACTTACGGTGGTGCGGCTGTGGGTTTGCAATGGCAGCCGGCGATCACCACAATCGGTGGTGTAGCCGGCTGGTGGTTTGGTTTTCCGGCGATCGGCCTGGAGGTCCGGCCGGCTAACTGCCGCCGTTCCACCGCCGATATTAGGTTTACGAAAAATCGAAATAAAGACGAATAAAGCAACGATTTTTATAAAACCTAATCAACTAACAAACAACTTAAACCTGATCTGTTAGGTTTAGAAAGTGGCTCTGATACCACTGTTGGGAATCGAGGGATACAAGAACATGCACCGCGGATAACAAAAACCCGATTCCCAATCGAGGATCCAATCCTAAACCATACAGATACAATAAAGAGTGTTTCAGTGGAATACCTTTGTGAACAATAACTCTGAAAGGCAAGCAGGGGATACACCGCTACTGGCACCGTTGAGAGAGTTGCTAGACCACCGTCAAAGATTACCCGAAAACAAAACGCGAACCTTCCTCTTACTGGTTTTAGCGCCGGTTTTGGGGAGAGGGAGAGAGAGAGAGTTTTCTGAGTTTTTTAATTGAATTATTATTGATTCATCAAAGCCCCTAAGCCTTTATTTATATTGATGATATCAATTAAATAAGGCAGTGTTTGATTCCAAATCAAATGCCTGATAATTATCAAATAGATATTTTCCATAATTATTCTCTTTGATAATTACCTTATTAATTAATCTAACTGATTAATTAACCTATAAATAATTTAACTAATTATTTATTTCTTTTTCTCTCTAAATAATTAACCAATTAATTATTTCCCTTAATCCAAACATTCTCATTTTGGTGTGCAGCAGTGTGACCTACTAGTGTCTTATAACATTGGACACGATAACCCTGTTACTGTCTCGCACATAATCCTAACACAAACCTCAGGGAAAACCGTCAACCAATGAGTGCGCGTTCTGTCACTCACCTTCTCACTTTCTGGTTGATTGCCCAAACAGAAGATGCAAATACTGTGGCATTCAACATCCTCGTCACCTCCTCTCTGAATGCCCTCAAAACCCGAAGAAACAGCAGTCTTCTGCCAGATTCACTGCTCCACATGAGCCCTATAGCTCACACAATCAGTCGGCGGCCAGATTCGTTGCTCCACATGAGCCTACTGGAATGCCTATCGCTGCATCTGCATCCTCATCACCAGATCTGATAGATCTTATGCGCCGGAATCAAGAACTTATGGCGCAACTTATGACCGGGTCCATGGGGATGAACCCTCCTCACTCAACTCCTTCAGGTCCCTCAGGTACTCTGTGGATTTTTGACTCTGGGTGCTTCAACCACATGTCTCCTTATCCCACTGGTTTTATTTCTAAGCGACGTTCCCCTCATCCTACTGTGGGATTGGCGGACCTTTCTCCTAAGCCGGTTCTATTTGAAGGAGATGTCTTTACAGACAATATTCAGTTACCTGAAGTCTTACATGTTTCAGACATAGCAATAGGCCTTGTATCCCTTACGCAACTCCAAGAAATGGGCTTACTAATGTTCTTTGATTTTTCTGGTTGTGTTATACAGGATCCGAAGACCAAGCAGACCCTTGGTGTAGGCCGTAGAGTTGGACGGGTTCTCGAAGTCGTCTACATTCGGATTCCTCTTTCGTCTCCAAGAGTCGTTGCTTCAGTATCTCCTTCGTCTTCCCTTGATCTATGGCATGCTCGTCTGGGTCATTTATCTTCCAGTAGAATAAAAATGTTAGCTAGTTCAGGATCCTTAGGTCATGTTACTTCTTCTGACATTTCCTGTCTACCCTGTAAACTTGGCAAACATCATGCCCTTCCTTTTGACACTAATGAATCTAAATCCTTTTCTCCTTTTGATTTAATTCACTCTGACGTGTGGGGACCAGCACCACATCCATCTATGGGTGGTGCTCGGTATTTTGTTATTTTTATCGATGATCATACTCGCTTCACCTGGATATACCTTATGAAGCATCGGTCCGAGCTACCTCAGCTCTACATTACTTTTGCTCGCATGATTCAAACACAATTCTCGAAACCCATAAAGATTCTTCGTGCCGATAACGCCATGGAGTACAAAGAATCCTCTCTCCTTGCCTTCCTCAGATCTCAGGGAACAATTTCCCAGTACTCCTGTCCTGGCACTTCCCCACAAAATGGTCGTGCTGAACGCAAACATAGGCATATTCTTGATACGGTCCGCACCCTGCTTGTCTCTGCAAAATGTCCTGCCCGCTTCTGGGGAGAAGCAGCCTTTACTGCCGTCTATACCATCAATCGACATCCTACTCCCATACTCCACAACAAATCTCCCTATGAAGTCTTACATGGAGTTCTCCCAGCTTATGATCTCCTCAAAGTCTGGGGATGTGCGTGTTTTGTTCAACTTCAACCCCATGAACACAACAAACTTGAACCTCGTGCCCGCCTATGCCTCTTTCTCGGATACGGCATTGAGCACAAAGGGTATCGCTGCTGGGATCCTGTATCCAAACGATTACGTATATCCAGAAATGTTACCTTTTGGGAACATGTTCCCTATTATTCCCTGCCTGACACTGAGTCTCCACCCATCCCTCTATTTCCTGAGTCTGCTCCACCTATCCCTCCAACTCCTCCTCCTGCTTCTGACATTCTGGGTCAGCCCTCTGATCCTGCACCAACTCCACCGCCTACACCTGAGGTATCTGCTGAATCTCCGGATCCTGGACCATCCACGTCAGAACCTGTTCGCCGCTCTGATCGGGTAAGACAAGTTCCTGCTCATCTTCGTGATTATCACTGCTATGCCACCTTATTATCCAATCATGAACCAACTTCATATAAGGAAGCTGCCTCTTGTTCACAATGGCAAGCAGCTATGCAGGAGGAACTTCGTGCTCTCGCCAAGGCCCACACATGGGATTCTGTTCTGCTTCCATCTGGCAAGCGACCCATTGGTTCGAAATGGGTCTTCAAGATCAAAACCAGATCTGATGGTTCTGTTGATCGATACAAAGCCCGTCTTGTCGCCAAGGGCTTCAACCAAGAATATGGGATTGACTATGAGGAGACTTTTGCGCCTATTGCGCGCATCACATCTGTTCGCAGCCTTCTCGCTATCGCAGCCACCAAGCATTGGCCTCTCTTCCAGATGGATGTCAAGAATGCCTTCTTGAATGGCGATCTCTCTGAGGAAGTCTATATGACTCCCCCTCCGGGTGTCTCCCTGCCTACCGGCCATGTCTGTCGCCTCCGCAAAGCCCTGTATGGCCTCAAACAGGCTCCTCGCGCTTGGTTTGAGAAATTCAGCAAAACCGTGCTCTCATTGGGGTTCTCCGCAAGCAACTATGACTCTGGTCTTTTTACCCGCACTTCTGATTCTGGAAGCATTCTCCTCCTTCTATACGTTGATGACATGATCATTACTGGGGATGATTCTAACGGTATTGCTTCCCTCAAGCAGTCTCTCTCCTCCAGTTTTGAGATGAAGGATCTTGGCGACCTTCACTACTTCCTTGGACTCGAGGTTCTATCTGATGCATCCGGGATTTATCTTTGTCAAGCTAAGTATGTTTCTGACCTTCTCTCAAAGGCCGGCCTTTCGGATAACAAAGTCGCCTCCACACCATTGGAACACAACCTCCACTTGACACCTAATGCGGGCACCCCGCTACAGGACCCCACTCGGTACCGTCAGCTCGTAGGGTCTCTTGTATATCTCACTGTGACTCGGCCAGACATTGCGTATGCCGTTCACACCGTGAGTCAATTCATGGCTGCTCCCTGCTCAGATCATTATGCTGCGGTCCTACGGATCCTTCGCTATCTAAAAGGCACCATGTTTCATGGGTTGCACTTCTCCTCCAAGTCCTCGCTACTTCTGCGGGGGTTTTCTGATGCTGACTGGGATAGCGACATGACCGATCGTCGCTCCACTACCGGGTATTGTTTCTTCCTCGGTGATTCCCTTATTTCTTGGCGCAGCAAGAAACAATCTCTCACTGCTCGTTCCAGCACCGAGGCTGAATATCGCGCTCTCGCCGACACAACTCAAGAGCTTATCTGGCTTCGTTGGTTACTTTCTGACATGGGAGCGCCTCAACTGTCTCCCACCCCTCTATGGTGCGACAACAATAGTGCCATCCAGATCGCTCACAATGATGTCTTCCATGAACGAACCAAGCACATTGAAATTGACTGTCATTTCACCCGTCAACACGTTGTGCGCAATACCATTCAACTTCATCCGATCTCAACATTGGATCAGCCCGCCGATATCTTCACCAAAGCTCATTTGCCCGGACGCTTTCGGGAGCTTGTTAACAAACTCAACCTGTCTCGTTCCTCC
This sequence comes from Centaurea solstitialis, assembly GCA_030169165.1. Classification (NCBI taxonomy): domain Eukaryota; kingdom Viridiplantae; phylum Streptophyta; class Magnoliopsida; order Asterales; family Asteraceae; genus Centaurea; species Centaurea solstitialis. The sequence goes on along the minus strand of CM058042.1, from coordinate 75,819,699 downwards.
CCAGATTAAGTTTGAGGGGGGGTGTTAGTGTACATATTGGCCCATGGGCCTCAGCCCATTAGTTAGCTTCTTAGTTAAGCTTTCCCTGTATATAAATAGGGTTGTTTTACCTCTTTTGTAAATCATTCTTTTCTAAATCAATACAGATTTCTCTAATCCTTTTCCAATTCTAACAAGTCTAACATGTCTGTGCGAATAAGCACATTAAGTCATTAAGCTCAATAAGTCAAAAGTAAACACCCCCTAGCCACCAAACTTTGTTCACCCTATAATAGTGGTGCCTTCCATAGTTTCAAGATACACCAAAATCATCTACAACTCTTCCTTTTAGAAGATTACAATCTATCTTCTATTTATCATGTTCTTCTTTTCCAATTAGTTTTCTAGAGCTCAAGAACACCATAGTTATTTCCTCCATTGTAAAAGCTTTGTAACATCTTAAGTGTATTACCATCAAGTGATAATGGATCACTTTTTGGCGTCCTCCGCACGTGGTTTTTCCCTATTCGGGTTTTCCACGTAAAAATCTCGGTGTCCCTCTTACTTTGTTTTATCTTGCATTTTATGGTTGGATATTGTTGCATATATTTTCTAGTTAATTATCTCTCTTTCGTCCATCATATTTCCGCTATTATCTCGATATAAGAACTTAAGTTCATTGTTCTTGGGGTGTTTGTATTTATATTTGGATCCAATGACGCCGTAGGATACGCGGAATAGGATCGACAAACGTCAACTCGGAAAGTAAACTAATTCCACAAGCGTGAAACCAAACGAAGAACTCGTAAAATTGATAAACTAAGCAAAAGTTGATTGAATTAAAATTGAATGAATCAAAATAACAAGCTAAAGGGTTCTTAAATAAGCTAGGAAACATAAATCAACTAGGAAACATCAAAAGGAAAAGGAAACTAGATAATCTTCAACCCATAATACCAAAAATTTGACCGTGATGAAAGCTTCAATGATTTAGTTCCCAGCTCTAAATTAATGGTCAAAGTGTGTCCTATATCGTTGTTGGTGATGATAGGTACGCTGAAGTTGAATTTCTTGAAACCAATAATGTGTTTTTTACCCAAACTCTTCAAGAGGGTGACATGTTTGTATTTTCAAACCGACTTGTTCTTTTTCAGTACAACAGGAACCCCAATCAATTAGTAATCATGATTTCTGCATTTGGAAGTGCGAATGTTGCATTGCTTTCGGTGCCAAAGTGTGTTTTTACTACTGGCATTGATGATAATGTGTTTGCCAAGTCGTTCAAAACGGTTGTTAAGTTTCCAGAGTTCAGAAAATCGAGATAGGACTCGAGAAGTAGGTGCTTGATTGTGGCAAGTGTTTGTCAAATAAATTGAAGCCTTTGTGTTACCACCGGAAATTCACAAAATCAATTGAGAGAAACACTTTTAAAAGGTTATCATTAACATTGAGACTTTGCATAAAAATCTGCGAATATTTGAATAAGTTTATAATGTTTATTGGATTTTCCGTTTGGTGAATAATAATACATCTTTCCTTTTTTGGGAAAATAAAAATGCAGGCACAAACTTTTTAGTATAATAGTAGTCTCTTATAAACTTTTTCAGTATTATATAGATTGCACAGAAAGCATCTTGTTAATTACGAGGAGCTCAAAATTTTGTATAATTTAGTACACTTTGGAAGAAAACTTGTAGTGGAAGTATCGTTTGGGTTTTATGTTATCATGTTAATTTGTTATGGCTATTAATTTAACTATTTTACTTATTCCATATTTTAAGAGTTTACTTAGACAACTATTTAAAATTTTAACCTTTTAGTGATATTGCTATATATCTAGTTCTTCTGTTTGTTCCATTCGATTTCTGTTGATATATAGACGGCTTCTACTTTATTGATTATTATTAAAGCATCCACAGTAGTGGAACCTTTAAAAAACTCATTTATCATATTTTTTTCCTGTCACATTATTGGCACCTCATCTATTCTTTTGATCATGGGAAGTTGTTCCATTGATTAACAATTTTGGCTTGACATCAATCCACACCTATTTGAATGGTTAAAACCCCCAATTTGGTTCAAAATGTGGTTTGAATGGTTAAAACCCCCAATTTGGTTCAAAATGTGGTTATCCAACAATTTGGTTTATTCTATCGCCATTCAGCCATCACAAAAACAAATGCTCTTCAACTAAGAAAACAACTAGAGTACCCAAAGCAATTGAATATTTGGTTCAATACAACTGAAATCTGAATTCTCAATTCGAATTGAAATCTATTTGCTTTCTGTGTATCAATCTATTTGGATGTTTGGCAATCGATTTGGAGATTCTATTAAATTCGATTTTTGATGAAATGGATGTAGAAATTTGATTATGTTGGAATCGAGTTCGGAATCGCTATTGTTGTTAATAGATTTGTTGAATTCGATTTTATCACTGAATGTTGGATTGGATTTGTTGAAATCGACAGCCTTGACATCGATTTTTGGGATCGATTTTGTTGAATTCGACTTTGAAGGCGTTGGATGTTAGAATTCAATTTGTTGAAATTGATTTGTTGGAATCGATCTTTGAAGAAATTGTTTATGAGAGTTGTTGTCGATTGAGAGGGGTGATGTATATTTTTTTATTTTTAAGGTTTTTTAATCAAAACTACGTAGTTTTGATAGGTATTGTATACAAGCTTAGGTACATGACAGCAATACACTCACTTTTCCCAATTTATATAACACGAAAGAAAACTATTAGAAGAACTTGGGTTTTTTTGAGTTACACTAGCGGCCGCTAATGGCCTGGATGGTATTTCCTGACTTACACTAAAATATGCTAGCGACCGCTAAGGCTTTCCTCTAGCGGCCGCTAACGGCAAGCAATTCCAGGTTACGAGAAAATCAAGGTTTTCTTCAATTAGGCATAACTCTCTCATGCGAACTCTGATTAAGTTGATTCAAATTGTTATAGTCTCGATTTTTCAAGTTCTACGAGACTAACAATGGATTTCAAGTATTTTATGGTCCAATACCAACCTCAACCGAAATCCCAACCAAACCCTAACCCTCTTAGACCTCAAAGTTCCCAAAATGTAATCAACGCTAACCTTTCGCCAAAAACACCAACAGTACTTGAATTGATCTTTGCTAATTTCCAATTGATAGACTCCCCAATCCAAATGAACCCAAAATCGCCTCCTAGCCTTCTCCCTTTCTCTCAAATCGCCAACTACAAGAAGAATGGGTAAATAGGGCTTCCAACCCACTTATATACTTGCTACACTCCACCCTTGACTTTCAGAATTTACACATCACCCCCCTTAGAGTTCTGAAAACAATAAAACAATCCTAAAGTCGACTTAACCTTAACTAACTCAGTTAAATGCTTGACTTTGGAAAACGGGGCGTTACAGCCAAGATATTACTTATAACACCAGCGCCACTCCTGTCCAGGGTCGATATGGGATACGCGTAAGGTGTTACACTCCGCTTCCACTTGCTTATCGCAGCCAACAATTTATTTTACCTCTGGGAACGTTACTAATATATGATCTACCGATTCTACTATATCGCCACATTGAGGACATAAAAGGGAGTCTAAATGGATCCCCAAATGATCCAATACCTACCCACATGGAAATTTTCTTTTGCTTACCCTCCAAACAAAAACGTTTACCGTTTTTGCGATGCACTTTAACCATTTTGTTGGTTCGGTACTTCCTCTTGTATTAATTCCTCAACTTTCGATTAACTCCTTTAGCTTTTTGACTGAGACTATTCTTGACCCATCTAGCCACCATTCCACTTTATCTTTTCACCCTCTTTCGAGCCGCACTTCTGCAAGTCTTCGCTCTAAAATTTCCCATTCTCAATTCTCTCTTCCCCTCAGTTGTCTTCTCCATGCCCATTTCCAAACCCAATCACCATTTACCCATTCTCCTCTAACAGCAACTTTAGTTTCTTTATCCGTCTCTAATTTGTAGAGTCTTTCGAGTTCTTCTTTTAGTGCCCCGATACTCGACCATCAATCTTCCCAAAATCTTGTGTCTTTTCCTTTGCCTATTCTTTTCCGGAACGATCGCAAGAATCCAATTCCCTTGCTATCGAGTTCCACGCCAATGCGGGTGATGTTTCTCCATGTTGTACCTGCAGTTTCAAAATTTAAAGATGCACCAAACAGCCCCCTCATAGATGTTTTTGATGATCGAAACCCAAAACGCGTTTTTTTTGGTGAAAAAACGCTGCCACCATTTTCCCAATAAGGCAACAAACATTAGTAGTGCTTAGACTACCTATTTTAGACCCTTTGTAGGATAATTTTTTTCACTGCCTCTTCCCATTTTACCCACGATATTCCCCTCCTCTCACTCTCCCTGGAACCCCCTCCCGAAAAAAGTTTCTTCTTACACTCTCTAACAATTTTAACACTCCACTCGGGGATCGATACAAGGAAAGGAAATACAATGGAATACTTCCCAAAACTGACTTTATTAAGGTTACTCTTCCACCCGAAGAAATTACCTTCGTTTTCCACGATGCAAGTCTTTTCTCTGCTTTTGCTACAACGGGTCTCCAATGCTCTATCTTCCTCATTTGCGCTCCTACCGATAATCCTAAATAAGTAAACGGTAATGCTCCAAAGGCACATCCCACACCTTTGGCCCATTCTTTCACTTCCTCCTCCTTGACACCCATTCCATATAGCTTACTCTTACGAACATTTATTTTTAAACTTGGCATTAGATGGAAGCACTTGAGGACTTTGAATAATATTTTGAGATCATTTAAACTCTAATTCCCAAAAAATATCACGTCGTATCGAAAATGGGAAATTGGAGTCTTCATCCATCTACATGATGATTTAACTTGACGGTATACTAGCATGATGTTGGCAAAATTATTTATTGTATTAAATTATGAAAAATAAAAACTCAAATTGTAATAATTAAGTTATGTTTAATTTTCAAAATCAGTTTTATATATAACAAGGTGGGAATGCCGCGCGTTGCTGCGACTTATGATGTATGTGCATGTATTGAAAGTTTTCTTACCGTATTTTACGTAATATATGATTATATGTTACGTCAAAAATACATATATAATCGTAGTACATATATGGTATATAATAAAATAATTCGATCAAAAAATATTTAATATTAGGCTCATATCGAAGATATCGACGATATGATTATAGCGGTATAATTTGTTAAAATTAAACGTATTTTTTTCAATTTACGACTATATGTGTTAATATGACTGAAATGTAAAATGAAATATATAAAGTAAAAGGTATAAAGTAAATAGATATATAAGTTTGAGGAGATAAAATGTAACTTTTGTAAATTAATAACTCAAAAGCGCTCAAAGCTCATATCATAGGGACCAAAGTTGTAAATATGGTGTAGAATACAAAAAAAGATTTAACAGTGTAAGAACCGAACCCAAGACGTCTGTAACATAATTAGGCCATCCTTTATGGTACCTATGGTACCCCTCATACCTGTTGCCACATCAGCTTTCCACTACCTTTACCACTACCTACCAACTCCACACCTTTCATCCACTATCATACCCTTCATACCCTTCATTTTATTTTTTTAATTTTCATTTCATACCCTTCATTTTATTTTATTTTTAATTCAAACCCTTCATTTTTTTTCTAATAAACATTAAGTAACAATAAAATTTAAAATTAAAATTAAAATTACATTAATTAAAATAACTAAAAATTACATTAACATAAAAACTAAAAAACATTTCATAATTAAAATTAAAATTAACATTAAAATTAAAAGTACATTAACATAAAAACTAATAATATTTTTTAAACCCCCATGTTTCGCGTAACCATTCTTTTTCCTCCAAAACGGCCTCCAACTCTAAACCCTCGAGCCCCCTATGCGGTGTCATGTAGATCTTGTAATTGATACTTCGTTGTCGTGCCGAAAGCGAATCGATTAGCCTACTATTCGTGGTCGCGAGGGAACCTAGTGAGGTCGCAACCATCGACACGCCATTGGATGACGCGTGTGCTGTAGAGGAAGTGATGCGGTAATTATCATACATAAAAAGCGTAACAAGTTTTAACCTCTAATGCCTAGCCACTGTCTTACCACATATACAGGCAAGCGTACCTGATCGTGAGTAATATAGTGTAGGAAAGTCCAGGTATCGTATCTACCACTGGGAACGGTTAAGCTAGATGTCAACTAGAGCCTTAATCAGTCAATCTGGAAAATGGGGGTTTTGCTTTTGAAAAGGAATTTTATAAAGATAAAGACAAATAAACAATAATCCTAACCAAGAAGTGGAAAACTGATGAACAAACATACATTGGAGATAAGTGAATCCATTATGATTTACTTTCATAAGACATAGATTAATGATTGTTGTCAGAATTTAAGCAATGAAGCACCCGAACATGTTTATCTAAGATTATCAACTAGGTGTTGGTCCTCCTAGTCCCAATACTTAGGTCGTAAATGCGTAAACAAATCAAACTAAAGACCGGCCGGTTTGTCGCAGCATTCCCTCGAATCTCCTTCATAGTCGTCACATCGAGCCTCCATCTTCTCGGGTTGGAAACCCTAAGCGGCTCCCAACATCTAATCTAACCTAACTAAATTATGAGAGAACTGTATAAAACTCAATGCCTCAACTGAATGACCAAGGCGTTAATTTATAAGGAGCTCGTCAGAAGCCTTTTCGCGTTCGCGAAACGGCATTTCGCGGAGCGAAACACTTATCGAACAACCCTAATTTTCTGGAAGCTTCCGATCGAGAAAAGCCAGGCTTCGCGGCGCGAGCCTTTCCTTCGCGGCGCGAGCAGTATCCTTCGCGGCGCGAGCTATGTACTTCCAGCTTCCGAGATCTTCCGAAATATTCTTCTTGCCTTATCTGCTGAAGATCCGTCTTCTGGAGGAAGTTATCCGACTTAGAGAGCAAGGAAACCGCCTTAGGAGCCAAGAAAAGTCCATATTTGCAAAGTCTGCACAAAAGTCTCCTTTTTGACGCTTTTCACCCTCTTTTTATACTTTTACGCTCAAGCACCTCCAAAACCTACAAAATCAGGATTTACACCTTTTTAAGTCAAACAGTATCGAAATTACTCTCAAAATGAAGATAAAAGTGGGGAACTGATGCGAGTAAAATATGTATAATTTTGGACTTATCAAAATTCCCACACTTAAGATTTGCTTGTCCTCAAGCAAACATCAAATAAAATAAGAAAGATAACGACAAAATTATCCTCCATCCATGATCATGCTTTGAAAGAACAAGGATAGTCGCAAGAAATTACACACAAGTCAGACACAAATCAAAGCCTTACAAGTCATCAAAGTCATGCTCAACCTTTTACCCTCACAAAGTATGAATAATCATATAAAGTGTATCTCTCAAGGGGTAATATGTTATATATAGTGATCACACTGATACTTGACATCTTACCAACGCATATGCTTGTCACCAAATCTCATCTCCACCACTGAAAAGTTGTCAACCGTCACGAGGACTTTAGGGTTGTAATGTTAGGCTAAGAGTTAAGGGTAGGATAAAGGATATATATAAGTGACTAAGGGTTTTGCAACAAAAACTTGAAAACTCAATCAGTAATGATCCAAACAGTAAAGCAAACTGACTTTCGAACCATGAAACTTTTGGGATGAGCATCTCCTCTCTTTTCTTTTAGAATTGGCCTAAGCCTATGGCTTATTTGGGGCACAAATTCTTTTTCAATCTTTTCAGCTTACATTCTTTTCTTCTTTCAACATTTTCGACTCTTTTGATATTTCTTTTTCTTTTCTGAGTCTCTAATATTTTTCTCTTTCTTTTCTTTTCCTCGTGTTTTTTCAGAGCAGCAACTATGTTGCTTTTGGGCTCTTTTAACTCTCAATCCCATAAAAACTGTCAGATTTGAAAAACTGGATCAAAACATCTCAAGAATCAAATTTAAGTTACGGCCAAAAGATAGATAAAACAATTAGGCTAAAGGATAAAGGATATAGTGGGTAAAGAAATGAAAAGGCTAAGGCTCAAAATGGTTACAAGGGATGAAGTACTAAAGATTAGTACTTTTCAATCAAAGGCTAGGCAAATCAAATAACCTTATAATGAGGTTATCTGACGAAGGCTAAAAGGGTTAGAAACGAAGGCCTCTATCAGTGCAATGGTGGCATACTTTCCTTATGTGATCTCGACAAGCATTCAAAGTGACAAGTTCTACTTGGTTCAAAGTCGGTATCCTCACAGAAATGAATAGATATAACAATTCAGGCTCAATCTCTCAACGGAATGGGTAAGGATCACTCATCGCAATTAGCATATACATGACTTTTTCAAACTCATAAAAACTCCAAAAAGTATCATCCTATATGCAAGATTCTTTTGACTTCAAAATTTTTGAAAAGATCATGGATTTCGAAAAAATTTATGCCATATAATTCAAATAAAATCAGATAAGCAATTAAGCACAATAAGGACAAACAAGCGAAAGTTTACTTTGTTAGGATTGTGTGCGAGACAGTAACAGGGTTACCGTGTCCAATGTTATAAGACACTAGTAGGTCACACCGCTGCACACCTAATTGAGAACTTTTGTGTGTAAGAGATAATTGAGAAGAGAGAAATAAATAATTATAAGTTAATAATTATTTGTTAGATTAATTAATCAGTAAATTAATTAATTAAGTAATTAATTAATTAAGGGATTAATTATTAAGAGATAATTATAAAAGGAATTGTAATCAAAATAAAACACTGCCTTATTTATGTCTATAAATAAAGGCTTAAAGTGTTTATCAGGTAGATTTTCCTCACGCAAAAATCACTCTCTCTCTCTCTCTCAACCATCGCCGGCCTCCCCCCTCTCTCACACATCGGTCGAAATTTTTGATCAGTCTCGGTGGTCTAGCAACCCTCTCGCGTGGTGTCAGTAGTGGTGTAACTCCTACCAGCAGTTCAGATTATTTTCTCGCGCAAAGGTAATCATTGAAACACTCTATAATTGTATCTGTAGTGATTTGGGATTGGATCCGTTCTTGGGGATCTAGGTTTTGTTTTTCCGCTGCGTGTATGTAGCCTAAGATTCCCAACATACTTAACCCCCTTCCCACACTTAAAAATTGCAGTGTCCTCAATGCAATAACAATTAAAGCATGTATGCGGAAAGGTAAAAAGATAAAAAAACGAATACTGTCTGGGTTAAGGAAACTGAAGCTCTGACGAACTATTGAAATCCAATATCGAACATCTGATTCGAGGGTCTACACACCAAATCTGAAAAACTAAAAACAAAAACAAACAAACTAAAAGAAAAACAAAAAGATAGTACGGTACAACCAAATCGAATCAATAATATCCAAACAAATCATCGAACCAAACAATCAATGGGGTCTACGGAATTGGTCCCACCACTGATCATAACTCTCGTAACCTGGAGGACTCGGGTCCTGTGGATGCCACACACCATACTGCGGTGGTGCTGATGGTCGGAACTGAGGGTCTGAGAAAAAACCCAACATCGACTGGTTCTGCCAGTCTAACGATCTGTGCACCTGAACATCATGATAATGCGTACGAGACGTGAGACCCTGAAAAGCTGTATAAGCGTCCCAGTCGGACGGTATCTGATGTGATCCCGAGGGTCCTGCCTCGTCCTGTGGCTGCTGCGGCTCATGCATCTCCTGGTCCTCCGGCTCAACTCTCACTCCAATCCAAACCCACGAACTACCAACTCCTCTCTCTATCACTCTCATCCCCTTAAGCTGGTTCTGATCTATACGTCCTAACTCTCCCAAACAAGTCAATGAGGCTATCACCTCCGGTGTCAAAATCCCATGGGAAGAAGCTATGCGGGTGATGTAGTGACCACCTAAAAGTCCGCTCGAGGTCCGGAATCCTCTAGCTCCCGTAAGAAAGTCTGCTATGATAAACGCTAGATGGGTGTGGCGGTCTCGGCTAACCAACTGATGAAGTAACCACAGCTCAAAATCCCCTATCTTGTCCTGACTGGACTTCCTTTGGTTCAGGGTGTAGGCTATCATCCTATGTAGGACTCTATGCTCAGGGTCTACTAGATTACCAGACTTGGTGTTGGACCGACGGTACGGCCCACGACCAAGCTGGCTCCACAACATGCTATAGTCTATACCCTCATGTGGAGCTAGGGCGCACTGTCCTATATAATCCTCAAAATAATCGGTCCTGACCATATCGAGTGTGTAAAGCTCAAGGGATACAGCGAACTGTGCTAAAGTCTGCCTAAACCATCGGCCACCCAAACGATAAATAATACAAGGCTGTCTCACAATCTCTCTCCCTCGATCCTCGTCAAAGGAATAGGTCGCTATGAACTCTAGGGTCAACTCACGATAGATAGGCTCACGAAGGTCTAAGGCGGTCTTCCAAGCCATGCTACTAAGCTCACTCGCGGGTGCACTCGGGCCTCTCTCAAAAAACCTCAATATATGTCCTGCTGCCTGGATACTGTGCAGAAATTCCCAATCCAGCGTCCGGCCAACCTCAACATGGCGACCCTTGATCTCATCAAGGTCCTTGATCAGTTTCTTCCGTTCGGCCTCATCATAATGCGGTTGCGGCTTGAATCGCAAAAACTCGTGCTCACCAGATGTGGTCCTAAGAGAACGGGTATGCTACAAAAACACACATCAAAAAGTCAATGCACATACTTGATAGAAATGAAGGTTTCCTTCCCACACTTAGTTTTTAACCACACTTTATTTAATTACTAAAGAGATGAGAACCTACAAAAATTTTAAAAGCCAAGAAATTTTTTGACCAAATAGGTTCCCACACTTAGAATTTAATCTATCCCCTTACAAAATAAAAAATTAAGTAAAAAGGATAATATCAAGCGTTTTTAACAAGTCATGCAAAAATTGACCAACGAAAACATAACTTGTCGAAACAACTTGATAAAAGTGCAATTAATCACTTAGTGCAAGACGGAAACGCAAAATACGCACGTATCAAGAAAATACACTTTCAAGAATAATTGCCGAAAAGAATAACCCAATCTTCCCACACTTAGCGTTTGACCGTATTTTTCCACTTTAAAAACAGTGGGAACCATAAAAAATATTTTCCTCTTTGATTTGGGGTTCCCACACTTAGAATCTTGCAAAAGTTGGCGTTTTAAAGATGAGCATAAAATGACGCCAAAAACTTAGAGTTTTCAACCGAGGTGAAAAACTACAAGATTCCTAAAATCGCTTACGGTCACAACACCAAAAACGGAATGATAAAGTTTCAAACAAACCAAGGCAACAACTCGAGAGATTGCAAAAAACCAACGAGCACATCCAAAAACAAAACTCATGCTTTTCGCCAAACAACCAACGAACACATCTTCCCGTTTACTAATTGACCATATATTTTTATAAAAACCAAAGTGACAAGAACCCGTTTTAAAAAATGTGTAACTTTAAGGTTTTTACACAAAGTGGGTTCCCACACTTAAAAATTTTACCATCTAATTTTTCAAAACCAATTAGTACCAAAAACTTGTCTAGATGGTAAAATAGGCTTCAAGCATCTTTATTTAAAAACTTGCTATCTCAAAAAGGCTTCTTGCTTGAAAATTTTGAAACTTGGTCAATTACCAACGGAAAAATGACATCTTTGAAAAAACCAAACGTGGCGATTAACATGAAATCAAGCATCACGATGCAACGATTACGCACAAAAATTGGATCTTCCCAACAATTATCATCAAAAGCTTGTAAACCAAGTTGGGAAAACTAATCCAACAAGCTTTGTGAAAAGAGAGCTTATCAAAATCCTTTGTAAAATTAACAATGAATCCATGCTAACAAGCTTCTTAACAACTAAGCACAACAAATGGTTTTCCCCAATAATTTAACAACTTCAAGTGAAAAACAAATTGGGGAAGAACACCACTAAAGCTTCAACAATGGAGCTTTTATCATCAACACAATAATCCATGGAAAATAACAAATATAGCATTCTAGTAAGTTAAACAAACTAAAACAAGTAGCAATTAAGCACACACAACTCAGTTTCCCCACCCATCACACAAATCACACAAAAAGCTCAAATTGGGGGAAAACCCCCATGGATGCAACCTTCAAGAACAAAATTAAAGATGGGGAGGAGATGAGATTACCTTGTGAGCCATGGATTTGAGCAAATTCGGACCTAAGAGATGAAAGAAATCAAAAAAACGCAGGTTGGAGGAGAGTTTCGCGGCGCTAGAAGTGAGAAAAAAGTGACCGAAACCCTAGTTTTCGCGTTTATAAAATCGGGTCTGTTCGAGGCTCGCGGCGCGAGCATATCTCCTCGCAGCGCGAGGGGTTAATTTTAGGGCTCGGGTCAGAACAGTCGAGGCTCGCGGCGAGAGGGCCTGTTTTTCAAAATTTCATTTTTGGTCCCTGCACTCTTCGCGACACGAAACTTAAAATTTCACGAAAGTGAAGTGCTTTCTGTCCAAGTTCGAAAAAAAATTTCGTTCAAAAATCGATTTGGTTGACTCTACTGACTCAAACTTAACTAAAATTCAAAGAAAAACTGAAAAACGACAAAACACGGGTTGCCTCCCGAGAAGCGCTTGTTTTTGTCTCGAGTCTCGAGCCTGACTCCGGGGTTATGCACCATTGTTTGAAACCAAACACCCTCCACTTGCAGTCAAGTTAGGGTGGTAATAGTGGTACATACCAGGGCTTACCGATTTAGCTTTGTGTAACCTACCAGGTAGAGTTGCGCACCACCTATCGCTCCGGTTTGTGTTCTGTTTCTTTGAAGAATGAATGTACGGGATTGGTATCTTTGGAACCAAATCCTTTAGATACTTCATTATGTGCGTTGGTTCAACCAATTGCTTTTGGCAACTGGCTTCCCAAAAAGGATCTTCGTACCGATTAACCTGACAGAACAAAGGCTCATTGTTAGTATCATCACACTCAGAAATTGGGAGATTTACCTTTGGCTGAATGGGGGATAGATTTTCTGTTGGAGTTTGCTCCTCATATCCCTCTTGCTCAAAGTCTTCGCCATCCACTTGTTCACCCATTGTTTCATCCTGTAAAATTAAAGAACTGTTAGAATCATCGGATTTAACAAATGGTTGACTTACCTTTTGTTTAGGAACGGATTGGTCCGGCGAGGCTTCTTCGTGTGTGGATTCTTCGACTTGATCATCTCGCATTAGAGTTTCGATTCCATCTAGGCAGTCATCATCAAAGTCTTCTTCCGTTGTATTAACCTGCCATGAAAACTCATCGTCAGAATCATCAGAATCGGATCATGGTGGAAGTACCTCATGTTGAATCCATGAATCCTCTATTGGTGGCGCAAGATTTTCGCTAACGGTTTGGTCCATGGAATTTATCATTATTGTCGGAATTTCTTCGATTCGTTGTTCGTCATTTGGTCGGGCGTCTTCTAGTAATGAAAGTTCAACATCATCCCTGAACCAAATGTCTTCCACCTCCATCTTTGCTTGCGAAGCCTTTAGCTGTCTGTTAAATTGAGCCACTTGTTCCAAATCCCTCGTCATCCTACGAATCTTTTCTTCCCAAGGAAGATGATCATATGTCCCCAAACGCTCGTCAATCTTCCTCAATGCATCTTTGAGTCTTGGATCCATTTCTGCAAAATAACACAAATACCCGGCGTAGCATGAAAAATATAAAAGAAGAAAGATTAACAACTAAAAACTAAACTAGAAAGCAAATAACTTAATCGGGAATAAAGTCCCAATCAAGGATCGATTAACTAACTAAACTCTAGTATCCAACTAAGCAACCATTCCCCGGCAACGGCGCCAAAAACTTGATGCGGTAATTATCATACATAAAAAGCGTAACAAGTTTTAACCTCTAATGCCTAGCCACTGTCTTACCACATATACAGGCAAGCGTACCTGATCGTGAGTAATATAGTGTAGGAAAGTCCAGGTATCGTATCTACCACTGGGAACGGTTAAGCTAGATGTCAACTAGAGCCTTAATCAGTCAATCTGGAAAATGGGGGTTTTGCTTTTGAAAAGGAATTTTATAAAGATAAAGACAAATAAACAATAATCCTAACCAAGAAGTGGAAAACTGATGAACAAACATACATTGGAGATAAGTGAATCCATTATGATTTACTTTCATAAGACATAGATTAATGATTGTTGTTAGAATTTAAGCAATGAAGCACCCGAACATGTTTATCTAAGATTATCAACTAGGTGTTGGTCCTCCTAGTCCCAATACTTAGGTCGTTTGTCAGACAATCTAGTACCGGTCATCCGATCCTATTTCTATTGCATGGTTTTCTACCTCCAGGTCGCTCTTGGTCCGAGTAACCACTTAACACAACTCTCTTGGTCAAAGGGTAGGTTAAGGTAGGTTGATTATCCTATCGGAGTCTATCTATTTTGGTCAAACAGATACACCCAACCAATGAGTTCAAATAACCAAACAATATAAATCAGAACGGAATCAAAGACAACATTCAACAAATCATGCATCTAATTAATAAACTGAAATCCAAAGTATTCAAACCATAATGAAAACATAAACGGAATCAGTACATAGACATACTAATCGTAAATGCGTAAACAAATCAAACTAAAGACCGGCCGGTTTGTCGCAGCATTCCCTCGAATCTCCTTCGTAGTCGTCACATCGAGCCTCCATCTTCTCGGGTTGGAAACCCTAAGCGGCTCCCAACATCTAATCTAACCTAACTAAATTATGAGAGAACTGTATAAAACTCAATGCCTCAACTGAATGACCAAGGCGTTAATTTATAAGGAGCTCGTCAGAAGCCTTTTCGCGTTCGCGAAACGGCATTTCGCGGAGCGAAACACTTATCGAACAACCCTAATTTTCTGGAAGCTTCCGATCGAGAAAAGCCAGGCTTCGCGGCGCGAGCCTTTCCTTCGCGACGCGAGCAGTATCCTTCGCGGCGCGAGCTATGTACTTCCAGCTTCCGAGATCTTCCGAAATATTCTTCTTGCCTTATCTGCTGAAGATCCGTCTTCTGGAGGAAGTTATCCGACTTAGAGAGCAAGGAAACCGCCTTAGGAGCCAAGAAAAGTCCATATTTGCAAAGTCTGCACAAAAGTCTCCTTTTTGACGCTTTTCACCCTCTTTTTATACTTTTACGCTCAAGCACCTCCAAAACCTACAAAATCAGGATTTACACCTTTTAAAGTCAAACAGTATCGAAATTACTCTCAAAATGAAGATAAAAGTGGGGAACTGATGCGAGTAAAATATGTATAATTTTGGAGTTATCAGGAAGACGCCGCACGTCTTGCGGCGTTTCAACCCATCGGTCGTGTGCGCTCCGTTTGTGAGGGGGAGTCGGTATCGAGGTTCACGAAATGAGTGCGAGCATCGGATTCGTTGAGGGAATCCGTTGGGGTTTCGGTCGTTTTCGACCATTTATTTTTCGGCATGCCTATGTTCCGTGGGTCCATCATGATGACCGGGTCGAACTTAGGAGAGTCTTTGACAACTCTCCAAGCGTGTTCGTGCGGAAAGCTTTTGCCGTTCTCGCGATGGTATCGGTCTTTGGCTCGGTTAAGCACCATAACGTCACCTTCCCCGCTATTTCGCGAGTTCGCCACGTTATTGTAAACGCATGCGAACTTTGAGCCGCTAGCTATGAGCATTCTCACCTTCGTCGGAAGGGCGTCGCCGGACCGGACTTTTGGGTCGTAGTTCATGCGCGTGTCGAAAGAAGCCTTGATCGACTTCCAATAGTTATCTACTACAAAAAATAAAAAGTTAAACAATGTTAGTGGAAAACTATATAAAATGATAACGGTTTTTTATATACCTCTTTTTTGATAGTTACCTATGGCCGGATCCTCGGTGACTTCGACCCACGATTTAGCTAGTTCGACCTCCTCATTCAAGGTCCACATTCTACATTTGGCTTTACCGGTATGCGTCCCACTCGTGTCCACCTCCGTGGCCGCACTCTTACCCTTGCGTCCACGTTTGTTTTTTTGTGGTGGTGGTGGTGGCGGTGACGGCGACGACAAAGGTTGTGTTTCGGGTACAAGTTCGTCGTCATCGTCGTCGTCGTCGTATTCCTCATCTCGTAGTGCCCACCTTCCCGTCGGTGGGTTTTGGTGCGAACCGGTAGCTTGGTGCGAACCGGTAGCTTGGTGGAAACCGGAGTGTTGTGGTGGTGGTGGTGGATGTTGCACTAGCAAGTGCGCATACATCCAATAATCTGCGGCTATGTTCGGTGGGGGATACGGGAGGTTCGGTGGGTGATACGGTTGGTTCGGTGGGTGATACGGTTGGTTCGGGTTAGTATGCCTCGAGCCGGAATCGTTATTGTGGTGATCCATATTTGATTAGAAAAGATGTAGATGAAGTTGACATTAGAAAAGATTAGATTGTAGATGAAGATGAGATTGTAGATGAGAGTAGAGATGAGAGAAATTAGAGATGAGTGTAGGTTGGTTAAAATATGTATTATATATATATAGGAATGGTTAAAAGTAAAAAAAAAAAAATTTACCCCAACGGCTATATTACCGTTGGGGGGGGCTGTTTTGCCAAATGTTGAAAGATGGAGGTGTGGGGTGAGACCGGCAGCAGCACACCGTTGGGATCAGTACCGGTCACCCTACCGGTCATCCACGGCGGTGTTACCGCCGGTACCGGTAGGGTACCGGCCCTCCCTACCAACGCATAGCGCGGATGGCCTAAGGGAAGACACTTAACCGCCATGACAACTTGCCTTTTTGTTTTAACTATCCAAAAACATATATATAACAGAATTCATAATTCTTTCCTTGATAAATGTAAGGATATAGTAATTTCAAATAGAATTTGTTATTTAAAAAAATATCGATTTAATATCATTAAAACATCTTTTTAATTTAATATCAATAATATGTCTTTAATATTAGGTGCATTCTATTCAATTACGATAACTTATTAATCTTGTTGAAATAAACATTATTTTGTTTCAATTCAATGTTCAACTAACATTTGAAATACGTGTTCCAAGGGGCATGTTTGTGACTAAGTTCTATTGTCCTATATATATTAAACTGTTAAAGAACATGAAGTTCTTGGACTGACTTGTACACAAAAACCTTTTTTTTTTGTTAGAATGATAATCTTCTTCAATTATTCTATTTCGTTGACAAAAAAATACTTTTTTATATCTATAGATTGTAAGCCATCTATCCTAAAACATATAATATTGTTGGCAAATGATGAATGTATCCAAATTTTAGCATATTAAGATTCCTTTCTAGAATAAGATTTGCCAAACTGATTTTTGTTACAAGGGGTAGTTAGCCGGAGTTATATTGTAATAACCGTGAATTCAAATTTACAAGTTTAATGGAAAGTACTTGGTTATTTTCTTAAATTGAGAAGAATTTGTGAAAAGATGGTTGATTTGGTAGATTTTTCAAAATTTTATTGAGTTGGGATTTTTCCACATTGAGAATGGGCTTGGCCCAAGCCCATGCTATATATATAGCCTTAAACCTTAAATTCTTAGCCATTTTGGAAATCATTCTTAGAGTGTAAAGTGTGTGTTTTGGGTGTGTGTGAAGAGATCATCAACACCATCATTTTTCTCGGCTAAGGTATGTTTTCCACATTGGGGTTCATGTTTTCCACATTGGGATTCATGTTTTCCACATTGAGGCATTGGGATTCATGTTTTCCACATTGGGGTTCATGTTTTCCACATTGGGGTTCATGTTTTCCACATTGAGATTCATGTTTTCCACATCGAGATTCATGATTCCCGGATTGGAATTTTCTATTGAGGTTTTGGTTCCCAATGCCTTTCCCGAGTTGGAAATCTATGATTTCCGAGTCGAGAATTCGGCTAAGTTAAACTGTTATTTTGACCTTGCGGTTTTCCACATCGGTTTTCCACGTCGGTTTTCCACGTCGGTTTTCCACGTCGGTTTTCCATGTCGGTTTTCCACGTCGGTTTTCCACGTCGAAGTTTTCCACGTCGGGTTTTCCACGTTGAGGTTTTCCATGTTGAGTTTTCCATATAGGATTTTGAGTTAGTCTATAATAGAACGTATCTAATTAAGATTATCAGTTGAAATTCGAGTTTTTGATAGGTACTATATCTATGTAGGGTGCGCTTAAGACAACTTAGGCTAATTGACGGGAGTCAGCGGTAGGTGAGTTCCCTTGCCTGATTTGAATGGGATAAATTGTTTGAACTGGATTTTAACTGCCCATTCTGTTTGATAAATGTTTTTGACTGATGAACTGCTTTATGAAGTATGATAACGTGACATGATTGTTGATTACATTTAAAGCATGCTTAAAATGGTAATTATGTGATGATTTGACTGATGTGATGCACTATGGACACTGGGTACCTTGGAACCTCGCGTTCCTTGGGAGTTTACCATTTGGTCTGATCCACCACTTGGGGGTACCTCGGGACTACGTCCCTTGGGAGTTATTGTCAGGTGACCTGGACTGGGCCTGGAATGTATTCATTTCTTTGTCAGCACACATTCAATGGGTTTTAACTTGATTTATGGTCAGCGGGCCGGAACTGTTGTTTAAACTGTTTTGAGGGAATTCACTAGACCTTTCGGTCTAACCCTCGCTTTCAAAACCTTTTTAAACATTTTCAGGGGAAGTTCGTAGAGAAGCATCCTTGAAGGGAAGTGAGAAGACTCAGAGTTATTTGAGAGGCCAACTTTGGACATCCGATAGATGGTCATTAATTAGTTATAGTGTATCTCAGCTGTGGAGTGTTGTTCCACTGTCAATACCTTTGAGTTGTCACTGATGGATTTTTGTTTTTGGGCTTGAATGCCAAGTTTTGAGTTTGATAATTAATTCCGCTGCGTTAGATCACTGGGAATTGTTGTTATGCATGTTATATACTGTTTGGGAAATTTGGGGTGTTACATATATGCTCACCCTTACAAGGGCAAATGATGATTTTTGGTTACCCTTATCAAGGATGGGTTGTCTTTCGGGTCGGTCCATGGTCGTCGGGGATTAATTGGGTGCCCGTATAGATCCTAGATACCTTGTTCACTTCGTATCGGGGCGTGTGCATGAGTTATATGTCGCTTACTTGCATGTTCCCTAGGATAAGTAACTAATTAGTCATGCAACTCTTTAATTCGATCGGGAAGGAGGAACATATATATTGTAAACATAATACCGGAATTACCCAAATAACAAACACCAACTATCCACTATTTGGCCAACAACTATAGCATATATAAACTACTAGTAATATGCAATTATTGGCATATGTTGTCACAACCACAACCATCTTCCGTTTGTATGTCCCTCTGCAAAATCTGACCCAACCGCACTATTAAGAGGCTTACACATGTGAAGTGCTTGAAAGGTCCAGTCTGAATGCCCATAATACATATTTGAATATCACCAATTTTGAAAAGTTGTTTGGATGATGAAGCCTTTTGACAATTGTATTGGAAAGGAATAAGATTATCAATTACTCTCTCCGTTTGTTTTTTAAGAGATCTGAAGTCTAAAATCATTTCGATTAATAAGGGGTGATGCTAAAGTCTCAATCTGAATTAATAAGATTATTTGTTTTTGTAACGTCTGAATTGATTTCAAGTTGTTTCGAAACTTAATGGGTCAAGAATAATTTGGAGCTCGTATGAACTTGGAGGTTGCGTTTTGGGAGAAAGGAGACAATTTGTGAACTTGAGCCACTATACAGACGATTCGAAACTTAAGAGGCATTTAAAAAGCTACGTTACCACTATTTATTTCAAATGTATTTAAGAGTTAAGAGAGTCTGAAATCTAGAAGAAAAAACAAATGGTTTGAATGTATAAAGGTCTGACCAATTAAGACTTAAGATGTATTAAGAGGTTTTTTTTAGCGTATTTAAGAGGGAAGCAGGATCGATCTCAATTAAATGGTTGTCGTATTTAAGAGGTGATAAATGTGGATGTCAACTATTAAGAACTTTTAGTTCCCTATTCTAGGTAGGCAATTGACCAAGTCCACAACGTTAGCCTCTTCGGATGTATCCTGCTTTCTAAGCCATGAGTTATACAATCCAAATTATCCAAAGCTATCCAATGTTACATATGCGCCACATTATATTCTCACTCCTTACCCAAAATTACCCAATACATGTGTTATACAATCGGGTGGGAGAAGCCGATATCTTTTGCCGCCAGCTTACTCGATAACATCGTAATGGTGTTCCCGCTGGAGCCCGAGCAAACCGAGCCTACCCAATGGCCATCGGGTTATATACCCACATAGCCTAATTGCGGTGACTTTTATATTTGTTTTTCCGATTCATTCCGAAAATCTATATGATGATCTTCTCCTGAAATTAAATTGGTATGGTCATTTTCTCTATCATTATTCATCAACGTGGTTAAGCTTTCATTATATCAAATACATTTTGGTGACATTTTAAATCATTTATTTTCATTTCATATCATTTACTTTGATATCTAAAATATGTTAGAATAAATTAAGTTTTTAATTAATATTCAAATAAATCTTGTAATTAAACATATATATTAGTAGCTAAATAATTTGATTCTGTTTTTGGTTTCTTGTTTGTTTTCATGTTTGTGCCTTAAACAACTAATCATATGCATGCATTGGCCTAGCTCTAGAAACCTAAAAATGGTACTAATTAAGATTTAAAAGCATCTCTAATAGCATTGTTATAATTTCTCTAAAATAAAAAGATTAAAAATTCTAAAATCATTTTTTCGAGCTCCAACGGCTTTTCTATTTTAGAGAATACATCACCACTTATATTATTAAAATATACACTATATTTATTATCCTAATAAACTTTTTAAAAACTTTTATAACTAATTATACGATTGGTGGAATAGATTAAAATAACATTTATTTTTCTTCGTACAGAGATGTTAGAGAAATCTCTATATTTAGAAAAAATTAACTTTTTTTTTCTATTTTAGCAATCACTCTAGCTAGCAACGCTGTTGGAGCATTTTAGAGAAAAAACACCAATTCTTCTATATTAACAATGTTGTTAGAGATGCTCTAAACTGATTGATTGCTTCTAGTAATTTATTTTTAATTTAATACAAAATGAATAATCTATATATTAGCTTCTTTTTGGTCAAGAAATAAACAAATATTATTCACATAAGATATTTCAAAGTCTGACTCCATTATTAATTAATGTGATCATCACCAACAGTAGAACTCCATTCTTGAGTTGAATTTAATCCAAACTCTATCCCACGACACTAATAAGTATCATTTATCAAAACCATATCACTAAATTATTTTATTTACAAAAAAAAAAAAAACAACATTCAACTCCACAAGACCTATTTTTAAGAGCATGGGTGTATATGTCATTAATTGCCGTCCCATGCTTCCGTGTCAAGTCGACGCCACATCAGTATAACAATCCCATGGCAATACTATGCCAACACCCTGGTACTATGTACGCTTCGACGCTTCAATTTTTTTCTTTATAACTAAATTTAATTTATTAAACAAAGTTTAGTTAAATTGCAATGTTTATGTTCCTTGATTAATTTGATGGAACTTTCAAATTAACAAACAAGTAATCCCAACCTTTCCTGAGCGAATTTAGAGCTAGTGGTGATCTCTAGCTAGGGAGCAAATCAAATATGAGCTACCACCAATTAGAGTTTCCACAAGATTTCGCTACTAAGAAAAACTGAAAGATAACCAATTTATGAGATAATACTAGACCCCACAAAAGGATTTAATGTGGGGATATTCTTGATCAAACATTGAGTCTTTGTCATAGAAGTCAAGATACCCAAAATGATCAAATGAGTTGAATTTTCTTGGGTGTTCATCATCAACTAGCTCTTCTGGTACCTCTATGACCCCTTTGTGGTATGTGAATAACCCTATGGAGTATCTAAACTCATTCCCTTCCATCACTACTCGATGGTATGGAGACTGTATCCGGTTGTTACTCCACGCCTGTTACAAAAAGACAAAAAACAAAAGAAAACGTGATATTAGTACTATATATATATATATATCAGTGACATTAGGGAGTACATATATAGTCACTACAAAAGAATTGGTATTTTAGGAGGCATATGTGTTATAGCAGAGTAATTAATGGGACTATGAGTTTATAGAAACAACAATTGCCGTCTTATTTAATGGCATTACAATAAGTTGGTATAAATTTAAATGGTCAAAAGAAAATTATCTACAAAAAGAAATCGTCATAAGCCTCTTTATATGTCACTTTTGAAGTCATCTTACCTTGAATGCATCACCTGCCATGACCAAGAAGGAGCAAGGAGGGTAGTTCACAGGGATCCATTTGTTATCCTTGGTTTTAACCTCTAATCCCTTCACTTGATTTTGGGTGAGTATGGATATGAAGGTCTTGTCGGTGTGAGATATCGAACCCATTTTAGTCTCGTTCATATTTGGCGGTCTGTATTTCATTACTCTCATAAGATATGTCACAGACTCATTGTAGGATTCATGATACTTGTTCACCCCATAGCTTTCAAACACCATCTTCCTAACTGTTTCTTCAATTTCAGAAACTAGCTTTGCATACAACTGAATCATTTTACTGTTAAGATGAAAACCAAATCAAAATATCATTCATGGAGATTGAACATATGGGATATGTTCTACATTTTTGTGGTATCTTGACATGTTGTAAAGTTTTGGGGGCTGATATCTTTACTCCTTAAAATAAAATGCATTCTGGTTCCTTGATATACAAATTGGAGTATGCATACCTATTATTTGTCAAGCCACACCTACTTATTAATATCGTCTTCACACGTATCAACTTCTAGACATCTTTTTTTACATTTTCATTGTATGATTTGACCTGATTTTGGTATAAATAATACACCTACTTACTAAAATCACCTTCACACCTATCAACATCTAAACATCTTTTTTACATTTTCATCGTATGATTTGACCTGATTTTGATATAAATAGGTGTGCATGTAAGTACATACGAAATAAATTCTCTATGTTTATATAATTGCTATTTTCGGCAAACTAGCTGATGTCATATGTGGTAAAACTAGCTCATAAACTAGATTACAATATAAAATGACCTAAATTTGATGAAAAATTATTTGATAGATTATTGGAACGTCAAGCTCGTTTTGAAACAACTATAATCATAAACTTTAAAAAAAAAAAAAGTTAAGCTAGCTTATGGTTGTAAACTTGAATAATTACCAGAAAATGTCATTTCCAGATGGCCACATGATATTTGTGAAGCTATGAACTCCATGAGCACTTGCAGCATGCTCAATGCCCATGCTTTCTAGGAGTGGAAGAAAAGGGAGTTGCCCTATATACCCATGGTATGCTTTATCAGAAGTGTTCTTTATTTTAGTTTCCATGGGAAGATCAAATAGGGTTTCTATCCCATCAAATACTGCCCTATTAAGATCTTCAGTAATCCCATCACAAACAACAAAAAAACAACCATACTCTTCAAGTGCATGCCTCACTTCACTGCAAACCAACTCTCTGCAACCTGTGCTTTTTCTCATATCTACCATATCAATCACAGGTATCTTTGGTTCAGCAAGAAAACCCATAATTCTAGAGAGAGAGAGAGAGAGAGTGTGTGTGTGTGTGTGTGTGTGTGTGTGAGAGAGAGAGAGAGAGAGAGAGAGAGAGAGAGAGAGAGAATCTAGTGGGAAGACTTGATTCAGGTAATGTTTGTTTCTATGAATTGAAGTCGTTAAATTGAGAAGTATATATATAAAGAAAGACGTGGGTAATGGGAGATTTTATATTCTCCAACTTCCTTAATTTTCGTTTTTCAATTCATTTTATTATTATTGATTCATTTTTCAATGGTTTGTTGTTTATTAGATACAATGTTTATTGTAGTGTCACACTTTTGCTGACCTAATGAGTATAGCTCCATTTCAACCACCATTCCTTGATATACTACAATAAATATGTTTCTTAATAAATTTTCATTATTTCATTTTTTTAAGAAAGTATCATCTAAGAATGCTAGGATGATTAACTTGTTGATTTTTGTAGGTTGTCTTTTCTTAAGGTGATAATTTTTTGAACAATTACACTACAAAAATAAGCACTATCAATGAGGGACAAATCCCTCGCTAATCCCTCAATAAAGCTCAAATCCTCGATAATCCATCGCTAAAATAGTACAATGGTACATCACAACGAGTGAGAAGCTAGTAATTCAAGAAAAGAGTACAAGGGTACATCACACCAAGTCTAAGGGTTTACAATGCCATTAATCCTGGTTAAAAGTATATCCTCTTCTAATTCTATTGTTACCCGTAAGAAAGAGTTCCACTTCCCATAGAACGTGCAGTAATTATGCTAGAAAGGAGTCCCTTATTGTTGAAGATGAGAGATTTTTGGAGTTGCTAAATGGACCAAAAATAAACAAGACGAACTCCATGATAGAAGTCTTACTGCAGGTTGAGTTATTGGCTCCAGTCATCATGTCGAGAAGATTTGGGAAGGCATCCAAGAATGGGAATTTGTTGGCCCACGTGGATAACATATCTCTGATTTCTTTGTTGGTTGAGCAATGAAGAAAAAGATGTTCTCTGATTGTGGCGTTGAATGACAAAGAAAGCATGAGTCGGAGTTGAATCCAATGTCTCTATTGATTCGATTTAGTTTGGTTGAATGTCTCTATTCGATTTATAAAACTTTAGGGGGAGATTCTTAGGACCAAATTGTCCTAATTAGAGAAAGTTTTATAAAGTAAGCTTTGAGATAGATTAATCTGTAATTAGCTAATAGTTGTAGCTAATGGGCTGTAGCTAATAGGCTTCGGCTTGGACTTGATGTAAATGGGCTCTATATATAAAGGGTTTAGGGTTTGGGAAGAGAGGAGAGAATCACTTCCCATGAGAGTCGTGTAAGGTGAAGTTGGTGTGTGTTCTTGTAACCCTCTTGAGAGTTCTCACAAATAATACAAGAATTTTAGCTTTCTTCACTTGATTTCTCTATCAATCCTCTTATTGTTTGATTGTTTGGGACCAACAGGGTTGTTATCGGTTTTATTTTTATATGGCTTTAGTTAGGTTTAGTAAGCTTTAATTGATTTTATTGGACCTTATTCCATTTTATTGGGTTTTAACATATGTTTTGGGATTTATCAGGTTTTAATGAATTTATTTGGTTTCGTTAAGCTATAATCGGTTTTATTGGGCTTTATTTAGGTTTATTGTGCTTTAATCGATTATATTAGGTCTTATTTGGTCTTATTGGGCTTCAATATATACTTTGGGTTTTATTGGGGTTTAATGAGTTTATTCGGGTTTATTGGGCTTTATTTGGTTTCATTGGCTTGTAATCAATTTTATTGGCCAATAGTTAGTTTTATTAGATTTTAATCGATTATATTGAGCATTATTCGGTCTTATAAGCCTCTAACATATCTTTTGGGTTTATTGGACTTTAATGAGTTTATTCAAGTTATTAGATTGTAATTGATTTATTGGGCTTTATTTGGTTTCATTGGGTTACGATCGTTTTATTTGACTTTAGTTGGGTTTATTGGATTTTAGTCGATTATATTAGGCCTTATTATCGTGTATCGGTTAAAAATGTTTTAAAGAAGAAAAAGAAAACAAAACCAATATTCACACATTTGTTTTTGTTGTTGATGGCATATAGTAGGTCGCCCATGTTCATGGTTCAAAGAGAAGCAAAGTCGTACTTTTTTTCATTATTATCACCCATGGTGTAGAGATGGGCATTCGATGACTCAAAATGGATTGAATAAAGTAAAAGATATTGGATTAAAACTTTAGGTTCAGTTTTTAAGGAAAACCTCAAGTAAACGAAAAATTAAGAAATATTCTCATAGCCCTTCATTTATATACGGGTAATTTTGTAATATGAACACGTGCATATGCATAAATTCATAATCCATTATGCATAAATTAAAACCTCGAAAAGAGCTCCAATTACCATATGCACAACACAAGTGTGTATATGGTCCAGATGGATGGCTGCGAGGGTGTTCCTTGAGTTTTCTTTTTTTATTAGGTTTTTCCTTGAAACTCCTTCTATACGCTTATCGGTTCATATCAAGTTAGATCATCATATTTCTTTTGGACTGGATCTTTTGAGATTAAATGAATTACATGAAACTGATACTTCTATAGTAATATGTTTTCCTTTTGTTACAATTTGAAAAAGGGGTATAAATTTATTGAAAATACAAATCAATTCTTCTTATAAACATTTTCTAAAGCATTATTAAATATTCCGTTAAATAAATTAGTACATTAATAATAAAAACTAATTAATAATGGATGAAAGTGGCTTGCCAAACATGTTAAAGCTACTAGAAGTTTTCAAATCCATCAAAGGGGGTCAAAAGCCAAATAACTTCGTTTTAGTTTTTTAAAGTCTTTTAAAGTAATTTAGTATATATATGCCCCTTGTTTCTTTTAACAACCATGGTCGTTCGAGTTAGTTATTATGTATATTCTTTTATTAGACTTTAAAGTTTAATATCTAAGAAAACTAATTAATTAATTAATTAATTAATTAGAGCAAATTCAAATACTGACCAACTGAGTTAACCCAAAGGTTTATGTATATCCTAGCCAGTGAATTACACCCAAAGTATTTACATGAAACAAATCATTTGCACATGAGGAAAGTGGTTAAAATATTCATAAGTCAATAAAAATAATAAATATGCATTTTGTGATTGAGTTAAATTATCTATACTATATAATAAGAGAATAACTCAATTTGACGGTTTTTTTTTCAATAATTACTTTACACATTTACACTTTATACCCCCATAGTTAGTTATTAAATCTTATTTTAGTCCTTTACTTTTTCATTTTCTATTTTAAACCCTTAATTATCATATAATCTAACTAATCATATATTATGAACTAAAATTTATATTAGAATTACGTTTTTTTAACAAATTATACCATCATAATCGTCTCGTCAATACCTTCGAAATAAGCCCAATATTGAATATTTTTTATTCAATTATATTATATATTCTATTATATAAAGATAATACTTTTATTTCAATTTTCGAAATTGACTATTCAATAAACCATTAGGAGGTTAATTGATTGAACACGTATGATTAAATTGATGTTTACAATGATGTATATAAAAATCGGGCAATTGATACATACTTCGCGTTGCAACGCGCGCAGGTATATTTCTAGTACTATTTATAAGCAAAATTGTTAAATGTCAACGATGATTGAACGCCGGCTATAAGAAAATTCGTAACTTTCGTGGTTATGTTCAAGATTTTTATTGAATAAGGAATATTAAATAACATTCAAGCACCATTCAAATCCATATGAAAAATAACTAGTGAGAGGTGGAATAAAATTTCAAAATATTGTCTTTATTATTCAACTCCATTAGTTTTTTGAATATCTATTATTTGGAACGATAATTTTATTAAAATTACATGCAACTAGCAAGACGCTAGCCAGGACATAACTGCCAAACGAAGCAGAGGGATTACAAAGCCAACTCATTTGTTCACGACAACTATCTTTTCTAGCTACCTCTCGAGACACACCACAAATAAACCAGAGATTGCATAACATTCGTCAATCCAAGAGGACTAAAAGGCTTGCTGTTAAATACAGTGTCGAATGCCGAATTAGTCTTTTGAATATCATATGTGATTTGTGTTAGGAATTATGTGCAGAGTTGACAAACCAAGTAATTACACATCCAATGTTACAAGACACTTGAGGGTCACACCTGTGAGGACCTATAAATCGAATAAGTTAGATGAAACCCAGAAATGGAGAGTTAGGATTTATAATAGTGAATTATAAATCAATTGGGTATTTTCAGTCAGAATTACCAAAGTCAGAGGGTTATTAATTAATTAGTTACATTATATATTTATTAGATAAAATAAATATATAATAGTTAATTAATAAGTAATATATATATTAGATAAATATATATATATATAAAAGATTATCATAAGCAAATTCTTTTCCAGTAATTAAAAAGGGAAAGGATTTGAGATAATCATTATATGGAAACTGAATACTATTCAAACTGTGTTTTCTCCCCATATAAATAAGGCTTATGGGTTAAGGAAAAGTTAAGCTTTCAGGCAACTAAAAATCAGTTTCAGTTTCTCTCTCCCTCTCTCTCTCTAACCAGCGTCGCCGACCCCATTCGGATTCCAGTTTCGGTTTCCAGTCTTCGGGATTTCATTCGGTTCAACTAGAAGAACATTCGTTGGTCGATCACCGGTGGACTAAATCTCGAGCAATCCAGGTAAACTGATCTGAATCTAAACTATTAGGATTAAACTAGAACGATTAAAGATCAATAAGTTTTAAGGGTTTTTAGCTTTATCGCTTCCGCATGATAAGATCAAATCAGTGAGTTTTTGATCACGTAGGTTTTATCAGTTTGATTATTAAACCTATGAGATTTATCAAACCAGTGAGGTTCGTTAGATCTGTGTTAATCCTCGAGTCAGTTTGATCCGAGGATACCCACAAAAACCCAACAGTGGTATCAGAGCCATTGTTAAAATCGTTTTAGTTTTATCAATTTATTTGTTCTTGTATGGTCCGTTAAAATTGTTCGTTTAATTCTCGTTTTAGCTTTATATATAAAGATTTTTTTTATCGCTTAATCGCTTCGAACACACCAAAGAACACCCAACCGACGATCAGCGGTGGAATGGCGGCAGGTAGCCGGCCAGACCGCCAGGCCGATCGCCGGCTGTAAAATCACACCACACGAGAGCCGAGCCGGACCACCCGATTGGTGGTGGCGGCGTCGGCTACCACTATCAACCACCGAGCCGCACCACCCGATTGGTGGCGGCGGCGTAGGCTGTCAAATCGCACCACCAGCGACGGTGGTGGTGGCCGGTTTTATTCACGCCAAATCGCCAGTCAATCCAAGGCGATGGCCACGGCGGCAATTGACCACAGATGGTGGCGATCGAAACCGGTGGCAGCGCTGATCGACCACCGCGCCACGTTTTGGCGACGGTGGTGGCGTTGTTTGTACGGTGGTGGCAGCGGCTCATGGTCGTTGTCATCACCGGAGCACCACGAAACACCTTCCAGGCCCCCGGCTGCCCTACGGCCACGCCGGGCGGCGACGGCGATTGGCTCCCTAAAACGATCGACCACCGCAAGCCACAAATTGGCCGTGATGGTGTGTCAATTGGTGGCGGTGGCGCCGCTGTTTTGATGGCAGCGGAAGCAAGTGGTGGCGGTGGCTACGGCCATTGTCGCCGCACTGACCGCGAACCACCAGGCCGCCCACCGGCAGCCCTAAGGCTGAGCCGAGGCAAGGGCGGTGGTTGTTTGCTGTTGATCGCCGTAGCAAACCACCAATTGGTGGTGGTCTCGATAGGCGGTGGTGGCGAAAGCCATGCCGCCGGCTGTTGTCATCGGCGGCGACGGCGGCCTTTGCGGCTGCTGTCGTTGCGGTGGTAGGCGGTGGTGATGAATGGAACCGGTGGTGGTGGTGACGATTTTGATTGTTACCATCATCACCGGTAACTAGTTTGTTATTCCCGAAAGTCGATGGCGGTGATGGCCGATTACCATCGTCGAGCTACCAACGGCGGCGGTGGTTGTTTACCTTCGCCGTCATGAAACCTATCAAAGGGTGACCGTTTGTTACTATCATCGGATTGATATTGATTGTTTTTCGAAACCCGAAGCGATAAGACGGGATTAGGATTTTTCCGATCCTCGATAGTTTTTCGAGCAAATCACGAAACCCTAATGGCCCAAGACTACCAGTTTGGTAATGGGCCTATAAGCCCAGTTTTTTGGACCAAGTTTGTGGCCCAAATAAGTTTTGTTGGTTTTAGACCCATTTACCCAGATTAACTTATTTAAGTAATTTTATTGCTTTAGTTTTTCATTAAAATTTTTATAAACCGAATAGTTAATAAGTCAAATAGGCCTAGTATTGTATTTGATAAAATTGGTCGAATCTAGATACAGTTTTAAGGCCAGTATTGTATATCTCGACCAGTTAGTTCAAAAATACCTGTTTTTCGATATTTTTGGGTAAAAGGTTGATATTTTAGATAAAATGGTTTTAGTTTTATAAAATAAGGATTTATTGTTTATAAGTTTCAGTTTTTAAGTAAAAACCGTTTTTCAGCTTAAAATATTTTGGTTCATAAAACAGTTTGTTTTTCGAATCAGTTATAAAACCAAGTTTTGCGATGGTTGAGACAAAATAATTTTAACGGATCTAGGTTTATTTCTCGCTGTCATATTATGCTTTATATGTATGATTGATTGCGTGATTGCTTGAACTTTATATATGCATCTCAGTTTGAAATATATATATATGTGTGCCTAATATAGAGTTTTGCCAACTTAGACCCTTGACATATTTCCGGAGAGGCCTGCGTGCCATTTACAACCCCTTATGTAATAATGACCTTAGGATAGATGTTCGGGATAGCAAGGCCAGTGGGAGCTGCTAAAGTTCATTCTCTTACCAAAGTACTGACAAAACATGGCGAGGCCAGTGGGAGCTACGCAAAGTTTTGAAGCTTTTAGAGAAATAAGTCATTATTGGTCCCTAGGAAACGAACGTTGGCAAAAACTATAATTAGCTATTATGTGATTAATTGTTTAATTGCATGGTTGATTGATTATTTGTGATATCTTGCATGCTAGTAGTTTTAAATAGAAAGGTTATTTTAAAACTAGGTTGTATCACAAAAACATATAGGTTTTGTATTTAAAATTACCAGTTTTTCAAACCTTTCAAAACGGTAGTTTTTATTTTAAACCTATAAATGATTGTTTTACATAAAAGGCAAGTTGACAAAAACAGTTAGTTTTGATCAACTAGATGTGCTATTAAAACAGTTAGTTTTAATTAGCAAGTGATTTTAGAACAGTTAGTTTTAAAATTGCATGCATGTTTGAAACAGTTAGTTTAAAACATCAGTGGCCTTTATAACAATCAGTTTTTCAAAAAGCCTGGAAGTAAAGTTTTTTAAAACCCCGAAAATCATAGATCAGTAGTGCAACCCATCTAGGGGCACCTTCGGCGTAAAGTACACAGGCGTTGTAAGTGATCACACATTCAACGTCCGTGTTCAAACTGAAGCTGGAGGGGTTACATAACTCTGCGAATTATCTCCGGGTGGTACCGGCCAGAGTATAGTGATCAGGTCCCCAAAATGGTGAGATCTATTTTGGTACTATTAAGTTCACCGGGAGGTACCGGGCCAAAAAGCACTTAGAGGGACTAAAACATGCACAGGTAGTTGCCGTGGTCCCGAAAAGATCTAGGAGTCATGTCAGCTAGACATGATTGGTAAAAGTCCTTACCTACCGAAATAAATACGGGTCTGGTGGAGCAAGAACATTACGCACATCAGGACGTATGAAATAAGGATCCTAGTCCAATAAATTGATCATTTAAGGGTTTATTGATAACTATTGGAATTTAATCTATTTACAGTTGCTAAAGACCAAAAGTTTTAATTTGTGTAGATGGCAAGCACTGTTACCAGCACTAATAATCTTTCCCTCCGCTCTATCCTAGAGAAGGATAAGCTGACCGGCTCTAATTTCCTCGACTGGGAGCGCAATCTGATGATTGTGCTCAGACATGAGAGGAAATGGTATGTCCTTGAAGAGCCTCTTGGGGAGGCACCTCCGGCAAATGCTCCAGCTGCTGCCAGAAATGCCCACAAGAAGCACTCAGATGATCTCCTTGATGTCGCCTGTCTGATGCTTGCAACTATGAGCCCAGATCTGCAAGCAGGGCTCATAAATACAAATGCTTATGACATGATCCGCCAGCTGAGGGACATGTTCCAGACCCAGGCTCGTACAGAACGTTACGATGCCACAAAAGCATTTAATGAGTGCAAGATGATAAAAGGGACATCAGTAAGTGACCATGTCATGAAAATGAAACGGCACTTAGATCATCTGGAGAGGCTTGGTCATCCGGTTCCGTTGCAGCTAGCAACAGACACCATACTCAATTCACTGTCAGAAGACTACAGGCCCTTTGTAGTCAATTACAATATGAATAACATGGAGAAAACAATAGCAGAATTGCACTCCATGCTTAAGACAGCTGAACTGAATATGGGGAACAAGAACAAGACCAAGGATGTCTTGATAGTGAAAGACGGAGGGGTGAAAAAGAAAAATGGGCATGCTAGCACCAGCAAAGGAAAGGGACCAGTTCAAGTCGTCCAGAGTGCACCCAAGAAAGGCAAAAGCAAGGGCAAGGGCAAGAAGGTTAAGCCAAATAAAGCTAGGACCGAGAACCGCTGCTTCACATGCAATGAGGTCGGTCACTGGAGGCAAAACTGCCCTAAGCGTCATGAAGCAGGTATGTAAACCTCAGATATTTATGATTGCTTTAATTTGTCACTTCTTACTTGTTAGTTTACAAGTATACTGACACCTAGAGCAAATGACTATTGCAGGAGGTCAGAAGTGAAGTGAAGTGCCCAGAGGTTGCTGAGGATCTTAAGTACAAGTTTATTTCGATATAAGTCAAGACATTTTAGATTTATGGTTTTAAAACAGTTAATTTTAGATTTATGTTTTAAACAGTTTTTGGGATGATTATATTTTTTTGATTTATAATTTTATGGTTTTATTTTCAAAAGTTATTGTCTTGACATTGAAATATCTGATTGTGCTTAGTATTCTTAAATCCGTATGATCCTAGTTGTTTCCTGATATAGTTACTTCAATAAAATCTATTAAATTGAAGTAATTTATGTAAAAACTATCAAAACACACGAAATTCTATAGGAATGTGTTTTGAGAATAAAACATTTATGAATAATAGTTTTGTGATCAAATTTTATTTTAAAAGGAGAATTTAGGATATTAACTCAGATGGCGTTAATAACAGCATTTATAAAACTAGAAAGATTCCAAGTTCTGGAATTAGGATTTAATCAAATCCAGTTAAGTTTTATAAAAGAAATTCTCAGAATTAACTAATCAAGTTTGATCAAGTTTTATTATTCAAATGCTTTAAAAAGGAGAATTTAGGATATTAACTCAGATGGCGTTAATAACAGTATTTATGAAACTAGAAAGATTCCAAGTTCTGGAATTAGGATTTGACCGAATCCAGTTAAGTTTTATAAAAGAAATTCTCAAAGTTCATCACTTAAAATTAGAATTGACTAATCAAAGTTTTGACCAAGTCAATAGTAAATTTTGAGTAACAGTTAGTTTTTATATAAGTAAGTGGGAGCCCAATTTATTCTCTATCTAGTCTGAGATAAAGAATAAAAGATACAATTATTGATTCAATATATCTCAGAATTCATAATCCAGATAGGATAAGAATTCATAAGATACAATTTACCTTTTAGTCAAAAGGATAAAAGTTTCAAGACCCTTGAAACAAAGGTCGAGATTGACTTTTAAATCAATAATTAAAGTGTTAAAAAATAAGAATTCCAATGGATTTACCAGCAAGGTAAAATGGAATCTGATTTCAGGTAGAAATCATTCATCTACACAGCAACTAAGGAAAGTTGCAGTTCAGTCTTACATATTCAGGAACTGGTAGTTATTCCAGGTCTCCAAGTTCATGGAATATGATAAAAGTCTAGTTATTGTTTTAAGAGGTGTTTGCAAAACAATAATTAGCAAATACAAGTAGATCGTATAGACAGACTTGTACTATTTGGTTATCACTTTGATTAAAATGGTAAACTTTAATCAAAGGGTTTAAACTGAAGATAGGTGATACTTCATTTTAGACCAATATTTAACAAACGTTAAATAGATATTATGAAAGTTATTAAAGAAAAGATATTTAGTTTTGTTATTATTACAGCGTGTAATGTGGACTATACAAAATTAATTTCTTTATTACTTTTACATTTTGCATGTTTTATATATCCAGGAATGAAACTAGTTTCCAGTTTTCATTCGAAACTTGTCCGTGACAACTTATCATTGTGTGAACATGATAAGGTGTTAAAGTCATTGTGAACTTTTAGGTAGTTATGATCAGTTGCTGAGTAACAGCTACAAGCGTTGTAGACTAAAAGTTGCACAGATATTTGATAGAGTAGCAAATATCGGACGTGATCCGCAGTTGAGATTACTTCTTGGAATCAGTCATAAGTAAGTCTCACAGTGGTTGTCCCTATCACCTGAGATATCTGATTTAATGTCATGAGGACCACTGAATACTTAGTGCACTCAACCGCTACGCCGTAACAGGGTGGCTATAAAGGGCGTAACTAGATTCAGCGGAAGCCGTGGTATTAAAGGCAGATATGCAAGATGGGATTTGCACCTCTTCTCTGAAGAGAGATATTTCTGGGCCCATCTTGACCGACTAAGTATACTGATGAAGTGCATGGCCATGCCCAAACGAACTGATTAGTTCTTTGTCGTTTACCTATCAGTAAAAGTCGGATAGTCAAGAAAACAGAATCTTGAGCATTTAGAGTTGACACTTTCCAAGCTCATACTCACAGATGAAATATCGCAATGCAAAGGGAAAAACCAAGATATACCCAATCAATGAACAGTAGTTTCATAGATACTATTTCCTCATGGAATATTTATATCACCAGTCTGGGTATAAGAGTTCTTGTAACCTGGTCAGCCTAAGTGCCTGTCTAGGGGCCTCCTTAGGTCAGTGTAATCAAAGGCGGTATTGCCAACTTGCACAAGTGGGAGTCTGTTAGGAATTATGTGCAGAGTTGACAAACCAAGTAATTACACATCCAATGTTACAAGACACTTGAGGGTCACACCTGTGAGGACCTATAAATCGAATAAGTTAGATGAAACCCAGAAATGGAGAGTTAGGATTTATAATAGTGAATTATAAATCAATTGGGTATTTTCAGTCAGAATTACCAAAGTCAGAGGGTTATTAATTAATTAGTTACATTATATATTTATTAGATAAAATAAATATATAATAGTTAATTAATAAGTAATATATATATA
Source organism: Centaurea solstitialis (assembly GCA_030169165.1). Lineage (NCBI taxonomy): Eukaryota > Viridiplantae > Streptophyta > Magnoliopsida > Asterales > Asteraceae > Centaurea > Centaurea solstitialis. The sequence goes on along the minus strand of CM058042.1, from coordinate 75,784,781 downwards.
TTAGATAAATATATATATATATAAGATTATCATAAGCAAATTCTTTTCCAGTAATTAAAAAGGGAAAGGATTTGAGATAATCATTATATGGAAACTGAATACTATTCAAACTGTGTTTTCTCCCCATATAAATAAGGCTTATGGGTTAAGGAAAAGTTAAGCTTTCAGGCAACTAAAAATCAGTTTCAGTTTCTCTCTCCCTCTCTCTCTCTAACCAGCGCCGCCGACCCCATTCGGATTCCAGTTTCGGTTTCCAGTCTTCGGGATTTCATTCGGTTCAACTAGAAGAACATTCGTTGGTCGATCACCGGTGGACTAAATCTCGAGCAATCCAGGTAAACTGATCTGAATCTAAA
>CM058042.1:75723623-75784325 GCA_030169165.1 Centaurea solstitialis | reverse complement strand
TTAATTAATTACACTAATTAATTAATTCCACACAACTAGTAAATCCAATTGATCTCTATTCGGGTGTGTAGCAGTGTGACCCACTAGTGTCTTATAACATTGGACACGGTAAACTTGTTACTGTCTTGCACATAATCCTTTCACATTTAACTCACCAAATATGGTCGATGAACCATTGTGGATGATGATTTTATAATTAATGTTTATTGGTTTGTTTTTGGTTGATTGAATGTGTGTTATGGTTCTGTTCTGATTATTATTGTTTGGTTATTTAAACTCATTGGTTGGGTGTATCTGTTTTGACCCAAGTAGATAGACTCCGATAGGATAATCAACCTACCTTAACCTACCCTTTGACCAAGAAAGTTGTGTTAAGTGGTTACTTGGACCGAGAGTGACCTGGAGGAAGAAAACCATACAATAGTAGTAGGATCGGATTACCGGTACTAGGTTGCCTGACAAACGACCTAAGTATTGGACTAGGAGGACCAAGACCTAGTTAATAACCATAATCACTACATGTTAGGGTGTCCTAGACTTAAATTCCTACAATAACCAAAACAACCAAACCTTTGGCCTGTTTAGATCAAACACTTGGGGATTCACTATACCATGATAAGTGCTACTGTTTTCCTTCATATAGTTCTTAATTAATCTCTTTTAATCGCTTTCTTAGTTCGTAGTTAATTTAGTTGTCTTTTTAGTATTAAAAACCTTTTTCATAAAAACCCCCCCAAAAAGCTTTAGGTTAATTAAACTGATTTAGATTAATAATCTACGATAACTTGACCGTTCCCAGTGGTAGATACAATACCTGGACTTTCCTACACTATATTACTCACGATCAGGTACGCTTGCCTGTATATGTGGTAAGACAGTGGCTAAGCATTAGAGGTTAAAACTTGTTACGCTTTTTATAAATGATAATTACCGCATCAGAGAGAGAGAGAAATTAATTTTTTATTCATTTCCACCAATGAGGTAAAATCAATTATTATTTTATATAAATTCTTTTTAAAAAGTATATTAAGTAGATCAATTTATATAATGCAATGATGGCCAGCTTAGTTGGTCTGATGCATGGGTTATAGTTCTCATATGGTGAAGGTTAGGAGTTCGACTTCTCCTGGAGTCCACTGTGGGGGATTTTCCCTGAACGGGTGTCGGGTTCAAATCTCAGCTGATGCCTTGAAGCCCTTTAAATAGAAATTGAATGGCTAGGCTAGGGGTGGTAATTCTCCTTGGAGAGGTTTCAAACTTGGGTCATCATGACTTAGTGCCATGGTGGCACGATTATACTTCGTTGCACCAACATGCCTTTCAAAAATAGATAAATTTATAGAATATTTTAATAATATAATAGAAGTTCAAATCTCTAGAATAGATAATCTGTCGAAGTTAAACATAAACTTTTTCGAGATCTTAAGTTTTGAATCTCTATTTTAGAGAAATCATAGAAAAACTGTTGAAGATGCTCTCATAAGTAGTAACATGGATTTATATAAAAGATAACTTTGTACATATGTTATTATATAAAAAGTTAGTACGACGGAGTTCATGTAAGTATATGTTTGCAATAAATATATATGTGTGTGTGTGTGGTGCAGCTGATGTCTATTTTACGTGGTTGTTAGTATCTACATGAATGTTGACAAAAAGGAAGTTACTTGCTAGGCAGGATGACGACTACTATGGAGTACATACTTGTGGGGGCGTCTATGTACAAGGTTCTAATAAAAAAAGCTGCAACCTTTTCATATTACTTTGCATGACTCACAAAAAACTTGCGTTCCCCTGTAGGAAGAATATATTATTGTTAATGTTATGTAAATATGTATTTTATGTGTCTATAAGTACTCATACCTGGGTATCGGTTGCTCTCAGAAGTTGGGAATTCCATTTCTTCTTTCTTCATTTTATTTCAACTTCGTCTGCATATGAGTAATTACTAATTAGCAAAATATAAGTTTTGTAGCTTGAATTATGATTTTCGACAGTGGAATCCACAAACATTTGCACATACAATTTGATTACTAAAAGTTCATGACCTAAAAGTATTGACATGTACATTGGAATCTAGCAAGTGAAAGATAAGAATTGTCTATAATGGCGTATAAATGCATATGCACAAAGTGTTAAAAGTTACCACCAGTTTTCTAGTGGCAGCGTTTGTTTGGATTTTGTTGTTGAACGACGTACGTCTTCTTTTGCTGACCTCTTTTGAGTTGAGGCAGATGGTGTTGTTGATGTAGAAGCTTTGATAGTCGCTGTTAGGAATTATGTGCAGAGTTGACAAACCAAGTGATTATATATCCAATGTTACAAGACACTTGAGGGTCACACCTGTGAGGACCTATAAGTCGAACAAGTTAGATGAAACCCCGAAATGGAGAGTTAGGATTTATAATAGTGAATTATAAATCTTTTGGGTAATTTCAGTCAGAATTATTAAAGTTGGAGGATTATTAATTAATTAGGATATTGTATATTTATTAGATAAATAAATATATAATAGTTAATTAATAAGATTTTATATATTAAGATAAATATATAAATCATAATTATCGTATGCAAATTCTTTTCCAGCTAATTAAAAGGAAAAAGGATTAGAGATAATTATAAAAGGAAACCGAATCTTATACAAACTGTATTTTTCCTCTATATAAATAAGGCTTATGGGTTAAGGAAAAAATATAAGCTTTTCAATTAGAAAATCAGTTTGAGTCCTCCTCCTCCTCTCTCTCCCAAACCGGCGCAAAACACACCCCCCCCCTCGGTCGGATTTCCTTTTGGTTGTTCGGGTTTCATAAAGTTCAACTAGAAGAACGTTCGTTGGTCAATCACCGGTGGACTAAATCTCGAGCAATCCAGGTAAATTGATCTAACCTGATCTTTTAGGTTTAGAGCTATAAACGATTAAAATCATTAGGCTTTAATGGGTTTTTAGCTTTTATCGCTTCCGCATGATTAGATCGGAAACAGCGAGTTTCTGATCACGTGGGTTTTAACAGTTTGTTTCAAACCTATGAGATATATCAAACCAGCGAGGTTTGATAGATCTGTGTTAATCCTCGAGTCAGTTTGATCTGAGGATACCCATAAAAACCCAACAGTGGTATCAGAGCCATTGTTAAAATCGTTTCAGTTTATCAGTTTATCTATTTATGCGTGATCCGTTAAATATTATTGTTTCTTGCGTATCAAGTTTAAAAATCTGAATTTTATTGAGTTTATTTATTTACATAAAATTTTAGATTTTTGTATCAAATTGTTATTCATACGAAAACCCGGAAAAACCATCACCCGGTTGGTGATAGCTGCGGTTGAGACACCACCACCGCACCACCAGCGTGGTGGTTGCGGTTGGCTGCCATGATCAATCGCCTGGCCAAACCACCAGAGAGGTGGTGGCAACGATTTCGTGTTTCCTCCGGCTAACCACCCGGTGGCAGCGGCGTCGTAGTAATCAAACCACCGCACCACGATTTGGTGGCGGTGGTAGCGTTGATGGTACGGTGGTGGCAGCGGCTTAAGGCCGTTGACATCGTCGGAACACCTCAAAACGCCTGCCAAGCCGCCGGCTGCCTTACGGCCATGCCAGGCGGCGGCGATTGGCTCTCGAATTCGATCAAGCCACCGAAGCCGGAAGCGGCGACGGTGGCTGTGGTGTTCATCCGAACCGCCGATGGGCGGGGTGGTGATAGACCGAAACACATGACTCAATCGCGGCTAGACCACAGCTGCACCACCAGCGTGGTGGTGGCGGCGTCGGCCTTAAACGGAAACCACCACCGCCCCACCGATTGTGGTGGTGGTGGTGTCGATTAAAAACACAACCGCCAAAAGACGGTGCCGATTCGATCAAAGGAAAACCACCGTGGTGGTAACGGTGTCTATTGGCAACCACCGGCCAAAAACATGGTCATGGTGGCAGGCGGTAAGCGGTGGTAGTAGCGGCTGTATCCTCGCCAAGAACGACAACCGGGTGGTAGCGGCTTTGGCCGTTATCATCAGATTAAACCCTGAACCACCAGGCCAACCGCCGGCTGCCCTTAGGCCACGCCACCCGATCGGTGGTGGTAGCCAAACCCATATCGAACCACGGTTGACGCCAAGGCCAAACCACCAGCATGGTGGTGACCGGCGGTTCTGGTAATGAGCCGTGGTTGGAGTGCGGCCAAAACCACAACCACCAGAAGCCGCTCCCGCGGTGGTGGATGGTGGTTGCAACAAATGGTGGTAAACGTTGATTCTTGACCATGGATTGTACCTAGGGTTTTTCCATTTTTGGGCCTAGTTCAGTTATCAGGCCCAAAAGCCCAGTTTTTGGACCAAGTTGTGGGCCAAGAGGGGCTTATCAGTTTTCGGTTGTTTTATCCAAATTAGTCGTTTTAGAATAATTTTGTATAATGTTTTATCAAAACCATTTAAAGTTCACACTTTTCAAGATGATCATTCCAATTTTATATATTTTTGGGTAAAAGGGATTAATATAAAACTGATTAGCTAAAATAATGGTTTTGACTTATAAAACAGTTTTTGTTTTAACGAACCAGATAAAACCCAAGTTTTTGAGATACTTGAAACAAAAATAATTTTAACGGATCCAGTTTATTACTCGTAATTATAAGATTGCTTTTATTATATAGCATACATATTTACGTAATTGCTTGAGCTCGATATATGGTTTTCAGTTTGATTTTACATATATATATATATATATATATCTATTATAGTGTTTTGCCAACCTAGACCCTTGACATATACACGGGGAGGCCTGCGTGCCATTTACAACCCCTTATGTAATAATGACCTTAGAATAGAAATTTGTTTTATTCTTTTGGGATGACGAGGCCAGTGGGAGCTACTTCATCGCTACCGGAGTACTAACAAAACATGGCGAGGCCAGTGGGAGCTACACGAGTTTTGAAGCTTTTAGTAGAATAGGTCATTATTGGTCCCTAGGAAACGTTGGCAAAAACTATAATTAGGTACTATGTGATTAATTATTGTTTAATTGCATGGTTGATTAATTATTTGTGATATCCTGCGTGTTAATAGTTTTAAATAGAGTTGTTACTTTAAAACTAGTTTATATCACAAAAGGAATATAGGTTTTAGTTTCGTAAAACCTTTCAAAACGATAGTTTTTTATTTAAAAAATATAGATGATTGTTTTTATATAAAAGGCAAGTTGACAAAAACAGTTAGTTTTAATCAACTAGGTGTGCTGTTAAAACAGTTGGTTTTAATTAGCAAGTAATTTTAGAACAGTTGGTTTTAAAATTACGAGTATGTTTGAAACAGTTAGTTTAAAACATAAGTAGCCTTTATAACAATCAGTTTTTCAAAATCCTGGAAGTAAGATTTTTCAAAACCCCGAAAATCATAGATCAGTAGTGCAACCCATTTAGGGGCACCTTCGGCGTAAAGTACATAGGCGTTGTAAGTGATCACATATTCAACGTCTATGTTCAAACTGAAGCTGAAGGGGTTACATAACTCTGCGAATTATCTCCGGGTGGTACCGGCCAGAGTATAGTGATCAGGTCCTCAAAATGGTGAGATCTGTTTTGGTACTATAATGTTCACCGGGTGGTACCGGGCCAAAAAGCACTAAGAGGGACTAAAACATGCACAGGTAGTTGCCAAGGTCCCGAAAAGATCTAGGAGTCATGTCAGTTAGACATGATTGGTAAAAGTCCTTACCTACCGAAATAAATACGGGTCTGGTGGAGCAAGAACATTACGCACATCAGGACGTATGAAATAAGGATCCTAGTCCAATAAATTGATCATTTAAGGGTTTATTGATATTTTATTGGAAATTAGTCTATTTACAGTTGCTAAGACCAAAAGTTTATTTTGTGTAGATGGCAAGCACTGTTACCAGCACTAACAATCTTTCCCTCCGCTCTATCCTAGAGAAGGATAAGTTGACCGGCTCTAACTTTCTCGACTGGGAGCGCAATCTGATGATTGTGCTCAGACATAAGAGAAAGTGGTATGTGCTTGAAGAGCCACTTGGGGAGGCACCTCCGGCAAACGCTCCGGCTGCTGCCAGAAATGCCCACAAGAAGCACTCAGATGATCTCCTTGATGTCGCCTGTCTGATGCTAGCAACTATGAGCCCAGATCTGCAAGCAGGGCTCATAAATACAAATGCTTACGACATGATCCGCCAGCAGAGGGACATGTTTCAGACTCAGGCTCGTACAGAACGCTACGATGCCACCAAAGCATTCAATGAGTGCAAAATGGTAAGAGGGACATCAGTAAGTGACCATGTCATGAAAATGAAATGGCACTTAGATCATCTGGAGAGGCTTGGTCATCCTGTTCCGTTGCAGCTAGCAACAGACACCATACTCAATTCACTGTCAGAAGACTACAGGCCCTTCGTAGTCAATTACAATATGAATAACATGAAGAAAACAATAGCAGAATTGCACTCCATGCTAAAGACAGCTGAACTGAATATGGGGAACAAGAACAAGACTAAGGATGTCTTGATGGTGAAAGACGGAGGGGTGAAAAAGAAGAATGGGCAAGCTAGCACCAGTAAAGGAAAAGGACCAGTCCAGGCCATCCAGAGTGCACCCAAGAAAGGCAAAGGCAAGGGCAAGGGCAAGAAGGTTAAGCCAAACAAAGCTAGGACCGAGAATCGCTGCTTCATATGCAATGAGATCGGTCATTGGAGGCAAAACTGCCCTAAGCGTCATGAAGCAGGTATGTAAACCTCAGAAAATTTATGATTGCTTTGACTTGTCACTTATTACTTGTTGATTTACAAGTATACTGATACCTAGAGCAAATGATTATTGCAGGAGGTCAGAAGTGAAATGCCCAGAGGTTGCTGAGGATCAGAGTACAAGATGATTTAAGTCAAGACATTTTGAATTTATAATTTTAAAACAGTTGTTTTTGGGGGTTTATGTTTTAAACAATGTTTGAGTAATTATATTTTATAATTCGATATTTTTATTTTCAAAAGTTATTGTCTTGACATAGAAATATCTGATTATGCCTGATATTCTTAAATCTGTATGATCCTAGTTGATGCCTGTTATAATTACTTTAATAAAATTGAAGTAATTTGTATAAAAACTAACAAAACACAAAGATTCTATAGGAATGTGTTTTGAAAATAAAACATTTATGAATGATAGTTTTGTGATCAAAAGGGAGAATTTAGGATATTAACTCAGATAGCGTTAATAACAGTATTTATAAAACTGGAAAGATTCCAAGTTCTGGAATTAGGATTTGAACAAATCCAGTTAAGTTTTATAAAAGGAAATTCTCAGTATTAAGTAATCAAGTTTTATTGTTCAAATGTTTTAAAAGGAGAATTTAGGATATTAACTCAGATGGCGTTAATAACAGTATTTATGAAACTAGAAAGATTCCAAGATCTGGAATTAGGATTTGACCAAATCCAGTTAAGTTTCATAAAGGGAAATTCTCAAGGTTCATTACTTGAAATTAGGATTGACTAATCAAAGTTTTGACTAAGTCAATAGTAAAATTTTGAGTAATAGTTAGTTTTTATAAGCAAGTGGGAGCCCAATTTATTCTCCATCTAGTCTCAGATGAAGAATAAAATTTGTAATTATTGATGTATCTCGGAATTCATAAATCCAGGTAGGATAATAATTTATAAGATATAATTTACCCTTTTAGTCAAAAAGGATAAAAGTTTCAAGATCCTTGAAACAAAGGTCGCGACTGACTTTAGAAATCAATAATTAAAAGTGTTGGATTAAAGTATAGGATTCCAGCAGTTTTGCCAGTATCGCAAATGGAATCGGATTTCAGGTAGAAATCATTCATCTACACAGCAACTAAGGAAGTTGCAGTCTTACATATTCAGGAACTGGAAGTTAGTCCAGGTCTCCGAGTTCATGGAATATGATAAAAGACTAGTTATTGTTTTATAAGGTGTTTGCAAAACAATAATTAGCAGATACAAGTAGATCCTATAAACAGACTTGTACCTTTTGGTTATCACTTTGATTAAAATGGTAAACTTTAATCAAAGGGTTTAAACTGAAAATAGGTGATACTTCATTTTAGACCAATATTTAACAAACGTTAAATAGACATTATGAAAGTTGTTAAAGAAAAGACATTCAATCTTGTTATTATTACAGCGTGTAATATGGACTATACAAGATTGATTTCTTTATCATTTTCACATTTTGCATGTTTTAATATATCCAGGAATGAAATCAGTCTCCGATTGTCATTCGAAATCTGTCCGTGACAACTTATCAATGTGGGAGCATGATAAGGTGTTAAAGTCATTGTGAACTTTTAGGTAGTTATGATCAGTTGCTGAATAACAGCTACAAGTGTTGTAGACTTAAAGTTGCACAGATATTTGATAGAGTAGCAAATATCGGACGTGATCCGCGGTTGAGATTGCTTCTTGGAGTAAAGTCATAAGTGAATCTCACAGTGGTTGTCCCTATCACCTGAGGTATCTGATTTGATATCATGAGGACTACTGAATTCTTAGTACACTCAACCGCTACGCCGTAACAGGGTGGCTATAAAGGGTGTAACTAGATTTAGCGGAAGCCGTGGTGTCAAAGGCAGATATGCAAGATGGGATTTGCACCTCTTCTTAGGAGAGAGATATTTCTGGGCCCATCTTGACTGACTAAGTATACTGATGAAGTGCATGGCCATGCCCAAATGAACTGATTAGTTCTTTGTCGTTTACCTATCAGTGAAAGTCAGATAATCAAGAAAACAGAATCTTGAGTATTTAGAGTTGACACTTTCCAAAGCTCATACTCACAGATGAAATATCGTGATGCAAAGGGAAAAGCCAAGATGTACCCAATTAATGAACAGTAGTTTCATAGATACCAATTCCTCACGGAATGTTTATATCACCAGTCTGGGTATAAGAGTTCTTGTAACCTGGTCAGCCTAAGTGCCTGTCTAGGGGCCTCCTTAGGTCAGTATAGTCAAAGGTGGTGTTGCCAACTTGCACAAGTGGGAGTCTGTTAGGAATTATGTGCAGAGTTGACAAACCAAGTGATTATATATCCAATGTTACAAGACACTTGAGGGTCACACCTGTGAGGACCTATAAGTCGAACAAGTTAGATGAAACCCCGAAATGGAGAGTTAGGATTTATAATAGTGAATTATAAATCTTTTGGGTAATTTCAGTCAGAATTACTAAAGTTGGAGGATTATTAATTAATTAGGATATTGTATATTTATTAGATAAATAAATATATAATAGTTAATTAATAAGATTTTATATATTAAGATAAATATATAAATCATAATTATCGTATGCAAATTCTTTTCCAGCTAATTAAAAGGAAAAAGGATTAGAGATAATTATAAAAGGAAACTGAATCTTATACAAACTGTATTTTTCCTCCATATAAATAAGGCTTATGGGTTAAGGAAAAAATATAAGCTTTTCAATTAGAAAATCAGTTTGAGTCCTCCTCCTCCTCTCTCTCCCAAACCGGCGCAAAACACACCCCCCCTCGGTCGGATTTCCTTTTGGTTGTTCGGGTTTCATAAAGTTCAACTAGAAGAACGTTCGTTGGTCAATCACCGGTGGACTAAATCTCGAGCAATCCAGGTAAATTGATCTAACCTGATCTTTTAGGTTTAGAGCTATAAACGATTAAAATCATTAGGCTTTAATGGGTTTTTAGCTTTTATCGCTTCCGCATGATTAGATCGGAAACAGCGAGTTTCTGATCACGTGGGTTTTAACAGTTTGTTTCAAACCTATGAGATATATCAAACCAGCGAGGTTTGATAGATCTGTGTTAATCCTCGAGTCAGTTTGATCTGAGGATACCCATAAAAACCCAACAGATTAAGTGATGTTGTAATTATGTAATGTATTGTTTTAGAGAAGCATCAATTTACACTACTAACCTGACGTCGATTCCTCTGGGTCATGTGTAGGTGGTATCATGAGGTCGAAAACTTTGTCTAGTATGAACTCAAATGTCACTTTTTTGCACTGAAGGTTGAAGTAAAATTGGAAAATATGTTATCTTTCTTTAATTTCATGGAGCACGGGTGAAACATCGTGTGGATCAGGGTTTCCTAATTCATTCACTAATTTTCTACGTTCTATCTTGGTAATGGTGTCGGTATCAGGGGAGAAAAAAATGAAAGTACTTATTGCAGTGTCATCTGAAACAAAGGCTTTGAAACTATACGTGTATTCCAGGAGATAAATGTTTAGCTACTGGTTGATTAGGGTTAGTATGTTAATATAATAGGTTTGAGTTATATTACCTATAGTTTGGTTCAGCCTGTGGACCATGGTCTCGACATGTAAACATGGAGGTACCATATATGTTACTTTTTTGCTACATTTTGCACATTGAAGGTGGTACCATTCTCTGTGACTACTGATTTATGCGACTCTTCTTTTACATGTAAAGCTTACTGATTGTAATCATTAGGTAGTTGAAAGATTAGGTTTTTATAACTGAAAGTGACGGTAAAAGTTTAAAACATAATCACCTTATATGTATCGGGGTTTTGTGCCAGTAAGATAGCTAAAGGAATTCTACATCGTGTCTTTTCGATGGTGTCATCGTTATACCTTTGGTCATTAACTGTCAGTGGTGGATTCACGTCACATTTGGCTTTGTATCTACTTTGTTAAAGTTTAACATTTTGTGAAAGTTGAGCAACAATCTATAGAATAAAGTATAAGGAGTGAAGAAAATGCGTGGTTAATATATTATAAGCAATGTAGTTGTATTTTTACTAGTGACATGATTGACAAAATTCTTCAATGTCTGGGCTGAAGTAGTAGTAGGTTAACTGTTATGGTAGCTGATAATTTATAGTCACCTGTAATAGTATAATGTGGTTAGTTTTTTTTAATGAGAGTTAAAAACGGGGTCATGGAGAAACACGTGAAGCGAAGCATTAAAGCAAATTAAGGTGATGAAAGATTTATTTAAAGTAAGGTAGATCATTTGTATAAGAAATGGTTCATAAGAAAAAGGTGGAACAAAATATTAAATCAAATTAGTCAAACTAAAATTGTAAATATAATTAGGGAGATTTGTTAGCCAAGAAGTGATGCATAATGTATTTTTTGCTGATATGGGATTATAATATTTGTGTTGTATTTGGAAGTAGATTACATAAGTCTTTGGTTTTCTCATCAGATTAAGTAATAAGTGTTACATTTTGTTTACTCTGTAAAATAGGTTTTTTATTGCCTAATTTTGCAATGATAATGGTAATAAGAAAATTCGCCTATGTACATCGTTACCCGACATGAATTTATAGCCAAAATGACGGGTTTTGGCATAGAGTTAGATGCAACCTTGTCAAAGTGTCGTGCTATTTCTTCCCATAGTGTAACTTTAACAATATTGCCACTATTTACAAAAACCATTAACTTGTTGTAAATATATAATAATAGGTATGTTCGTAAGATGTATTATCAATGAGTGAAAGTGGATATATGTGCTTACTTTAAATTCTTTATATCTATCTAATACTCTTTTGACAACTTGGTTTCTGTTTGGGTCACCTGATTATCTTAGCTCTCCAACCCTTCAACAGATCCGATGTAATCTGATAAAATAAGAACATATGAATTAACATGTAGTATTTTAGAAGGTGGTTGAGACATATTTTTATACCTATGAGAACAGGGTTTTTCGCAAGTTGTGAAGGTAATTGATTGTAGGAAACAACTCAAAAATGATGAGCTGGGAATTCAGTTGATGGTATTTTCTTAAACTTGGTGAATTTCCCGAACGTAAACTTGTGGGATTAGATAACGTTTGTTTTCAAGGTTTGGTTTTGTCACAAAGAAAATTGAAATTTTATATACTGAATCTTGCTCAATGACGTGGCCAAAGTAAGTCATATCGATTAAAGCCATATTTGCCTGAATGACATCTCCCAATAGTGAAGAGGAAGTTTTGTACTTTTGTTATTACAATTTAAAAAAAATAGTTAAAATTTTATAATCTGTTTGTTTTTGTTAATTAAGTTTGATATATCTGTCTGTCTAGTAACATGCAGCGATAGCCTATTGGAGCTGGAGTCGGAGGATTTATGCTTATCCATGTTTGATACACCTTAACTTCGATTGTTTTCGTTGAATCCCCAGGATTTATGCTTATCCATGTTTGATACACCTTAACTTCGATTGTTTTCGCTGAATCCTCAGGTTTCACTCCATCAGTCTTCCGCACGCATTCAAGATTAGAGTTTTGCAATCAGTGAGAGAGTGCTTCCACCATTTTCAAGTTCACAGTTTTTACTAAGTTTTCTAAAGTTATGTTCTTGTTGTTCTTGGTGTTCTAAATGTTCTTATTGTCTTAGTGTTTTGATTGTTCAAATAGCCTGTTAGGTAATTTGTTTTCCGCAATAATCAGTCTAAGTGTTCTAAGTGTAATTCTTCATTGAAGTTTTTCAATAAAAGAATTTAAAAAGTACTTCTCTGTGTTTAAACTTTAAAGTATTGTATTCAACCTCCCTTCTACAATACCCTGAAGCTTAGCTTATCTCTTTGTGAGACCTAACAATATCCCATGCATTTAATGAATGACAGAACCACTTTTACACGTGATGTGTATTTTGTGGTCCTATTCAGGGGCGAAACTAGGAATTAATGATAGGGGTCCAGAATTTCGGAGTCGCATTTTTTTTGTGAAATAATAATGTTAAATATTGTATTCAAAGAAATAAATTCTTTTCATGAAAAATAAGTCACATCTTAGACTAACACACCAACCTTCCCAAGTTCCAATGATCATAAGCATCGCCAATCCATTTTCTAATTGACTAATATGTTTGGAATAAAGTAACTATTAAGAATTTTGACACATACACCAAACAAAAAGCTGTTAACGTAATTAATAAAAATAAAATATGCAAGGAATTGGACCTTGCGTATGTTAAGTTGAGCACATCATTGTTTCATGGAACAAAAGTCATCTATTATCTTATCCATGGAAAAAAAAGCAGCGATCTCCCTTTCAATAATAAGCAGCAAGCAACTTTTACGAAATTCGTCAACGAAGTCTTGTCTTCACAATTTTCATTGTCGAGAAAGCTCTTTCAGTAGTTGTAGTAGAAACCGACAAAGTTAATATAAGACGAACCAATCTATCAACCAAACGAATAAATTTATGACTTCCACATTTCCCGTAGGCCTCTACACAACTCAGAAAAGTGTACAAGCATTTTTCATTTGTGTATTAGTAAATCCTACCCGCCGCATCGGCGGGTGTGAAAACTTGTGGCAATAGTATTCTTATTTGTCTAAATTTTAAATATTTTAAAAGCTTTGGGGTTTTATGAGAAAATTGTTAGTTTTTAACCTAAAATTGACACAAGATACAAAAGATACAATAAACCTTGATCACTTATACACTCATAATGAATACATACTTTGGATCACATATTATTCTCGTTTGAGGAATTTTTTTAAAGGTAAAACCCGAACAAATTTTAAGGATTTATGGCAGTGAAATGTAAAACATTCAAATCAAGAATTAAGATAAAATAAGATTCTTGAAAGCAATTGAAGCAAATATAAGTGAAATTAGAACATTCAATTTACCTTAGCTCTTATGGGGTAAGATTCTTGATGTTTGCCGTATTCATACGAGGAAATGTGACTTGGTAAAAACGTACTCCAGTGATCGTTTAGGTAGCGTTTGGTACGCAGACTAGATGAGACGGGACAGGACTGGACTGGACAGGACATGACAGGACTAAGTTGTTTGTCCTACATTTGGTAAGTTGGACAGGACAGGACAAAACTGTTAAAATGACCAAATTGTCCTTTTATGCTGTTTAATGTTATTTTATATCATATAACGATTGTTAAATGATAAATATCAACCAAATTATATTTAAATCACTTGATCTATATTATGTACACTATTTTTTATATATGCATACATGATTTATAAAACTTGAGAAACACAACAATTGTACCAAAAATCTACCAACACAATAATTATACCAAAAATCATATCATCAAAAGTTTTACATTCAAGTGCATCACAAGTTTAAAGATGTATCAAAAGTTTTACATCCAAGTGTATCAAAAAAAACTTCACACAAGTGTTTGCATCATATTCTAACTTCTTAATTTTTGTCTTCATCATAAATTGACTTGACAAATTCTATCTTTGTAACAGCATCCAAAGTCTTCCAAAACCGATATTGGGATGGTTTGTCCCCAAAATACTTACCCATTCGTATGATCTCCATCATACCAAGTCCAAGCCCCTTCAACTCATCGCTTAAGCTATCCATCTCGGGTATAAAATCCGATATGACCGCAACCAACTTTTTCATTTGATTTGTTGCTTCATCTATTTTATTAATGGTTGCTTCAAACATTTTGGATAGCTCGGTTGTCCTTTTTCTCTTTTTGCTTGTTGCTTCTCCTTCATTTTGAACGAAGGCATGAGAAGTTGCATTGGAAGGACTTGGAGCGGGGGGGACATTAGGTGGGATCTCAAAATCATCATCATTTTCCGTGTTCATACTTTCCAACGCGTCAGCCGCAGACTCGCCATGTTTCCCGTTGCACGATCTTATCGGATAGAAAAAAGGACTTCGTAATATAGCCCAACGTTTCTTCATGATGCCAAAACACCTCTCGATAATGTTTCTAGCATGTGAGTGTTTCATATTAAAGTATTCCTCCTTGGTAGTAGGTGCACGACTAGCGTCTTCCCATTCTCGTAGATGATACCTAGTGCCCCTATATGGTGCCAAAAAACCTTCACCATTTATATATCCAGCATCGGCCAAGTAGTAGTTACCGAGCGTGACTTTCAACCCATTTTGTCTAGTAACCGCATCTCGTAGAACTCTAGAGTCGGTAGCCGAACCTTCCCACCCTGCTAAAACATACACAAATTTTAAATCACGGGTGCATACTCCTAATACATTGGTTGCAATGTGTCCTTTTCTTGTCCGGTATCTTGGCTTATCAGACTCTGGTACAGTTACTTCAATGTAAGTTCCATCTATTGCTCCTAGACAACCCTATACAAAAAAGAAAAAATAAAGAAAAAAAGGCTTTAGCTACCAATGTTAATGGTATGTATTGTATAAAAAGTGTTACAATAATTTACCTTAAACCATTTCCATGAGGAATCTGTGCAATCATCTTGTATAGGAGTTGGTTTGACAAGCAACACGTCTTCCAAGTGCAATAAGACACGTAACACTCGATGAACATATCAACTTATTGTTTCTCCCGACCTATAGAACCTAACTTGGATAGTCGTATTCTTAGTGTGGTGTGTTAATATATTAATAAATATAGCAACTTGCTCCTCGATTGTGATATTTCCATCATCTAATAATCCACCACGAGTTTTAAGCAAATCACACAACATTGCAAAAGCATTTCTATCCATTCGCAACTCATTTATACAATTCACATCGCTTTCACGTGTAATACGTTGTATTTCGGTTGATCTAACTTGAAGTCTTGTGAAGGTTCTTTGACCTAAATTTTCTCTTTCACTATTTGTATCCTCCAATTCAATTAACCACATAATAAGGCAAAGCAAATGCACGGGTATTTGAATATAAGTATTCCAAACAGCAACAAGTGCAACCAAGTGATTCCGATCCATCACTACAAAATTCACAAAGCACCATAAAGCCATCAATAAGCCATTTATTAAGCACCATAAAGCCATACATAAGCCATTTTTTATACACCATAAAGCCATCAATAAACCATTTATTAAGCACCATAAAGCCATACATAAGCCATTTTTTATACACCATAAATCCATCTGAATAAACTATTTTAAAGCCATACATAAGCCATTTTTTATGCACCATAAAGCCATCTCAATAAGCAATTTTTAAGCCATACATAAGCCATTTTTTATGCACCATAAACCCATCAATAAGCCATTTTAAAGCCATACATAAGCCATTTTTTTATGCACCATAAAGCCATCTCAATAAGCCATTTTAAATCCATACATATGCCATTTTTTATGCACCATAAAGTCATCAATAAGTCATTTTTAAGCACCTAAAGCCATCAATAAGCCATTTTTAAGCACCTAAAGCCATCAATAAGCCATTTTCAAGCACCATAAAGCCATCAATAAGCCATTTTTAAGCACCATAAAGCCCTACATAAGCCATTTTCAAGCACCATAAAACAATCAATAAGGCATTTTTAAACACCATAAAGCCATACATAAGCCATTTTCAAGCACCATTAAGCAATTAAAAAGCCATTTTTAAGCACCATCAATAAGCCATTTTTTAAGCATCAAATCAAGAAGCCATACAAATCAAGCTATAAATTGAAGCATAAAATCGAAGAGCTATGTATAAATCAAAACCCTAAATCGCAATTTCCATAGGAGCTATGTAAATCGTAGCCATGGAAATCACGATTTCCATGGGAATCGCAACCATGGAAATCGCAGGTATGTAAATCACAGCAGCCATGGAAAATCGAAACAGAAGATGAAGAGAAAGAGAAGAAATCTTACCTGATAAGCTATGGATTCAATAGGATTAGAGAAGATGAAATCAGATGGAGGGAGGTGTTGGCTTCAGAATACGATGGAGAAGATGAAATTAGGGTATTTGGTATCTGATTAAAGAATGAGGAAGGTATTTTGGTAATCTTGGCTTCTTATCCAACCTTGTTCCACCTAATTTAGTGGAACAAAAAATCACCCATTTTGTCCCATGATTTTAAAAAATAGTCCCACCTTGTCCCACCTTCTCCTTGTCCCAAGTGACACCAAACATGGGACTAAAATCTTTTGTCCCGTCCCGTCCCATGGAGTCTGCAAAACAAACGCACCCTTGGTAAACGACTCCTAAGTGTCTCATCCATAGTTACTAGATTCGTCAAAATCAGTGAGTACCGTGTCCCGATCGCCGCGTACCCATTCGCGGTACTTTTCCGTATCGGACGCTGGTGGGGACGCGATCCCGATTTGAATCCCAATCGAATTGAATGTTCAATTGAATCGAATTGAACAACGAATTGAGTCCAATTGGAAGTCAATTCGGCTGATTTGAGTTTAATTGGAATTGAATTGAATCGTCAAATTGAAATTGAAGTCGAATTGGGTCCAATTGGAAGTCGATTCGGCTGATTTGAGTTTAATTGTAATGTCAATTTGAGTATAATTGAATCGCTTCAAAGGAAACTTGAGTTTCTTGGAAACTGAATCTAATTCAAATTGAATCGCTTCAAACTTGGAAACTGAATCGCTTCAATATAACCAGGTTTTAGAGTTTGGTAATTGGTAGTTTGGTTTTGTTTGTGTTTGGGACTTGGGGTTTTTTGATTATCTATTATGAATGAAGTCTATGAAGTATGTTTTTGAACTTAAGTTTATGGGATAATGTTTTATACATTTTTATTTAATGCTACATAATATATAGATTGTTTTTCAATCCGATACACTGTACCGGATTCTATGGTACCCCGTACCGGACGTACCGAAATGAACCTACCCCCTCCCGTACCCGATACCCCATTTTAGTGAATCGCGTTCCCGTTTCGCGTTCCTGTACCGGAGCGAATCGCGAATCTGGTAACTATTCTCATCAAAATTATTCAACTTGAAATCTAAAACCCTCAAGATGTTAAGCTACTTAGGCCATCCTTAATGGCAATCGGGAGAGGAGCGGTACCAAACGGTACCGGTTGTGAACACCGTTGTGGTCATCGGTAGGGTACCGGCAGGGAAGGTCCTCGGCATGGTGGTGTCGGTCTCTCTCCTCACCCCATCCCACCCCACCCCACCTTTCTCTCTATCTCTCTCTTCTTTCTCTCTCTTCTTTTTTTTTCTTTTTTTTAGTTAATTAATTAGAGGGGTATGGAATTGGTACGGCTAAGGATGAATTGGTATGGTGTTGGTAAGGTGGTGGTAAAGCTGATGTGGCGCTAAGGTGACATCAAGAATAAGGGGCATGAAGGGTACGGTTAAGGATGGCCTAGTTAGGTACCCGCGCGTTGCGGCGGGATTTTTAATTCCATAAGCTCAAACCTTTAAGTTATCTTCAACTTTTTTAGTTTTGAATGATTACCGGGTGTTGATAGGTTGATATGATGATTCACATAATCGTTCAGCCAAAAGCTTAATAATAAATGAAGTTGTATAACTATATAATGTATTTAAAAGGTTAAGACATTTGGATTATGAGTACGTTGCTTTTGAAAATAACATTAACCAAATTCGCTTAACGAAATGACCATCTCATCTTTCAAAAATCAAGAGTAATTTGGGAGCATCAAAGTTATTATAAACATAAGTGTTCAAAATTATAAAAATAGACCCTTTTAAAACACAACATATATAAACATAAATGATGTGGCAGAGAATTCGAGACAACAATCATGTTCAGTTTTTTGTTCTATTTCGATCTTTTTCGATATTAATTTTATCGATCTATGTGGTTATAATTCTCAAATTGGATAATATATAAATTGAAGGTTGGCATAGATAAGTTACTCTCTAACGAAGACAACTCATAATCGAAACTGAAAACTTGAAACAACAAGCACATTTCATTTTATTGCTCCATTTGTTATGTCCATCATAATGCAATAACACATTTGCCTTCATTGGCATATGGAAAGAGACACACTACTTAATTGATTTCCAAACTCATCCAAATTGTATCCCATGCAAACTACTTATCCCAAATCTTAGAAAAAAAATCCACTTGATGCTTAACGTAAAGATTTGGAGAATGATTATAATTATATAATGGATACTTTTACGAGTTTAAAGTTCATGATATGATAAAGATTAAACTGAAGTTGTCGATACGATCACATTAACATATAATATTTCTAAGGACATTTTTCAAAGTTGTAGGAATAAATGAGTATACAATTAAAATAGTTGATCGGGCAAATGCATCTCCGGTAACATTCGTCTAATTATAATCTGTCATACTCAACTTCCAAATATTGCTATTTAGCTTCTGAAAGTTGCCATGCTCCCCTGCCAAAAACCACACATATATACATGAATTACAACTAAAGAAACAAGAAGGAAACCTAATATTCTTGTTCTTTGGGAGTGATGATTAAAAAGGTGGATGCTTGCTCACAGACCAAATTAAAGTGGCAGCAAAAGAAGAAAGAAAAGATTACCCAATGTGTATGGTCTTTTCCAAGCAGGGGTCATAGCCAGGTTGGTTGGTAAGGCTGCAGGTATTGACAAATCAACACAAGATTATAAATATAGCGAAATAGATGAGTTGAACACTTGCTTTGAGCTACTTTTGTGCAAAAATAATCTTCAACATAGAAAATCACACATCCCATGTTCTCCCATGGTCAACATCTTTGTTTAAACCATACACACCCAGTGAAATCCCACATGAAGATAAGTATTCCATGTCAATTTGATAAAAAGTAAATAAAACAATCAGGATTTCACACCTCACGTTCACAATGAAAAAGTGGTTCATATTTGAACCTAACCCTATATGTATATATGTATATATGTATATATATATATGTATATATGTATATATGTATATATGTATATATGTATAGAGGGAAAATCAAATACACACTCAATAAATGTTGCACACCTTTAGAACCAATCTTATCCATTGATTTTAAGTTCTTGTTTAAAATTAGTAATTCAAATCAAAGGTTATATAAGTAATTTTCTATTTTTTTAATTACTTTTCACTTTTTTTTATTATAACTATGGTTTTGTAACTCATATTGTGATTGATATCATTTCCTTATTTCATGCTAACTAATTATGATAAAAATTAACTTTTTTAAATTTATTTCATCTAATTTTTGTGAATTATAGTTGCAATTAATCGATTCTTTCACATTGTAATCATAATTAAACGAGTCCAAATTAAAAATTATACATGCAGGTTTATGCATATATGGGTATGTTCACATTTATGCATACATCCATGTTCACCTTATGCAGAAAATATGCCATGTCGATTTCACATTTATGCATACATACATGCAATTTATGCATATATAGGTATGTTCAATTTTATAACTCACTTATGCAATGTATGCATATATGCATACATTCATGCAGGTTATGCAAATATGATTATGCTTAATTTTATAGCTTACTTATGCAATGTATGCATTTCAATTGTTCATAACATTTTAAACATATTTTAATAACCACCATTTAAGTGCCATAAATGGTATTCTAATTAATGGATTCGTAACGGTTTTTTATGCGAGAAATAAGGAAACTCATATGAAAACATATTTTTCCTATGCCCTTTTTACCCCTAATGGTATTCTAATTAATGAGCTACCCATTTAATACTTGCATTTTTTGCATTTTGGTCCCTATAAATTATAACCGTTGGATCAAATCTTTGATGGTTGTGATTGGTACTCAAGGTGTGCAACATCTATTGAGTGTGCATTTGATGCCCCCTCTATATGTATATATGTATATATATGTATATATACACACACATGAAACTCACCTGGTAAACAATTATCAATATCATTTACCTTACAGGGTTCAAAGTGGCAAGGACCGAAAATCTTACCTAGTAACTTGAGGGGAAAAAAATACTCTTACCGGGTTTAAGACACTTACCAACAATCCATTTTGATACCCGAAGCTTCATTCCGCACAAAGTCATAAATAAAAAGCTAAACCAAAACAAAAAGGGAAATTAAATGGCAGAAATTGAGAGAAATTATCAAAAATTATAAAATCTTGATTAAGAGATTGAACCATAGAAGTAAAAAGGAATGATAAGAATAAACACCAATCAAGTGAAAACATAATAAGTTGAAAAAATATTTGAATTCACCCAAATTACCAAAAGAGGAGCAATAACTATAAACAAAAAATGAATCATAGAGTTGAAAAGAGTTACGAGTAGTAGAAGTAAAAACTGTTGGGTTTTATTGGGTATCCTCGGATCAAACTGACTCGAGGATTATCTCGGATTTAACGAACCTCACTGGTTTGATAAATCTTATAGGTTAATCAAACTGATAAAACCTTATGTGATCAAAAACTCACTGTTTCGATCTTTATTATGCGGAAGCGTTTAAAAGCTAAAACCCTAAAAAGCCTATTGATCTTTAATCGTTTCTAGTTTAATCCTAATAGTTTGGATTAGATCAGTTTTACCTGGATTGCTCGAGATTTAGTCCACCGGTGATTGACCTAACGAACTGTTCTTCTAGTTGAACCGTATAAAACCCGAACAACCAAAAATTGGAATCCGACTGGGGGAAGGTCGGCGCCGGTTGGAGAGAGGAGGAGGGAAACTGAAACTGATTTTCTTAGCTAAAAGCTTAATTGTTTCTTAACCCATAAGCCTTATTTATATGGGAAGAAAACACAGTTTGAATGAGATTCAGCTTCCATATTATAATTATCTCAAATTCTTTCCTTTTATTAACTGGAAAAGAATTTGCTTATGATAAATATATACATATATTTATCTAATATATATATATCACTTTATTAATTAACTATTATATATTTATTTATCTAATAAATATATAATATCCTAATTAATTAATAACCCTCCAACTTTGGTAATTCTAACTGTAATTACCCAATTGATTTATAATACACTATTATAAATCCTAACTCTCCATTTCTGGGTTTCATTTAACTTGTTCGACTTATAGGTCCTCACAGGTGTGACCCTCAAGTGTCTTGTAACATTGGATGTGTAATCACTTGGTTTGTCAACTCTGCACATTATTCCTAACAGACTCCCACTTGTGCAAGTTGGCAATACCACCTTTGATTACACTGACCTAAGGAGGCCCTAGACAGGCACTTAGGCTGACCAGGTTACAAGAACTCTTATACCCAGACTGGTGATATAAACATTCCGTGAGGAACTGGTATCTATGAAACTACTGTTCATAGATTGGGTATATCTTGGCTTTTCCCTTTGCATCGCGATATTTCATCTGTGAGTATGAGCTTGGAAAATGTCAACTCTAAATACTCAAGATTCTGTTTTCTTGATTATCTGACTTTCACTGATAGGTAAACGACAAAGAACTAATCAGTTCGTTTGGGCATGGCCATGCACTTCATCAGTATACTTAGTCAGTCAAGATGGGCCCAGAAATATCTCTCTTCTGAGAAGAGGTGCAAATCGCATCTTGCATATCTGCCTTTAACACCACGGCTTCCACTGAATCTAGTTACACCCTTTATAGCCACCCTGTTACGGCGTAGCGGTTGAGTGCACTAAGAATTCAGTAGTCCTCATGATATCAAATCAGATACCTCAGGTGATAGGGACAACCACTGTGAGATTCACTTATGACTTACTCCAAGAAGCAATCTCAACCGCGGATCACGTCCGATATTTGCTACTCTATCAAATATCTGTGCAACTTTTAGTCTACAACACTTGTAACTGTTATTCAGCATCTGATCATAACTACCCAAAAGTTCACAATGACTTTAACACCTTATCATGTTCCCACAATGATAAGTCGTCACGGACAGGTTTTGAATGAAAACTGGAAACTAGTTTCATTCCTGGATTTATTAAAACATGCAAAATGTGAAAGTGATAAAGAAATTAATTTTGTATAGTCCATACTAGACGCTGTAATAATAACAAAATTGAATGTCTTTTCTTTAATAACTTTCATATTATCTATTTAACATTTGTTAAATACTGGTCTAAAATGAAGTATCACCTACCTTCAGTTTAAACCCTTTGATTAAAGTTTACCATTTTAATCAAAGTGATAACCAAAAATACAAGTCTGTTTATAGGATCTACTTGTATCTGCTAATTATTGTTTTGCAAACACCTCTTAAAAACAATAACTAGTCTTTTATCATATTCCGTGAACTTGGAGACCTGGACTATCTTCCAGTTCCTGAATATGTGAGACTGTACTGCAACTTTCCTTAGCTGCTGTGTAGATGAATGATTTCTACCTGAAATCAGATTCCATTTGCAATGCTGGCAAATCTACTGGAAACCTATATTTTAACCCAACACTGTAATCATTGATTTAAAGTCAACCACGACTTTTGTTTCAAGGATCTTGAAACTTTTATCCTTTTGACTAAAAGGGTAAAATATATCTTATGAATTCTTATCCTATCTGGATTTATGAATTCCGAGATATGTCAATAATTATATCCTTTATTCTTTTATCTCAGACTAGATAAAGAATAAATTGGGCTCCCACTTACTTATATAAAAACTAACTATTACTCAAAATTTACTATTGACTTAGTCAAAACTTTTGATTAGTCAATCCTAATTTCAAGTAATGAACTTTGAGAATTTCCCTTTATGAAACTTAACTGGATTTGGTCAAATCCTAATTCCAGATCTTGGAATCTTCTTAGTTTCATAAATACTGTTATTAACGCTAGCTGGATTAATATCCTAAATTCTCTTCTCAGAACATCTGAATAATAAAACTTGATCAAACTTGATTAGTTAATTCTGAGAATTTCTTTTATAAAACTTAACTGGATTTGGTCAAATCCTAATTCCAGAACTTGGAATCTTTCTAGTTTTATAAATACTGTTATTAACGCTATCTGAGTTAATATCTTAAATTCTCCCTCTTGATCACAAAACTATTATTCATAAATGTTTTATTCTCAAAACACATTCCTATAGAATCTCGTGTGTTTTGATAGTTTTTATACAAATTACTTCAATTTAATAGATTTTATTGAAGTAACTATAACAGGCAACAACTAGGATCATACAAATTCAAGAACAATAAGCACAATCAGATATTTCAATGTCAAGATAATAATTTTTGAAAATAAAACCATAGAATTATAAATTCAAAAATTACAATCATCCAAAAACTGTTTAAAACATAAAAACTAGAAATAGCTGTTTTAAATCCAAAATATCTTGACTTAAATTGAAATAAACTTGTACTTCAGATCCTCAGCAACCTCTGGGCATTTCACTTCTGACTTCCTGCAATAATTGCTCTAGGTATCAGTATACTTGTAAACTAACAAGTAAGAAGTGACAATTAAAGCAATCATAAATTTCTGAGGTTTTAAATACCTGCTTCATGACGCTTAGGGCAGTTTTGCCTCCGGTGACCGATCTCATTGCATATGAAGCAGCGGTTCTCGGTCCTAGCTTTATTTGGCTTAACCTTCTTGCCCTTGCCCTTGCTTTTGCCTTTCTTGGGTGCACTCTGGATGGCCTGGACTGGTCCTTTTCCTTTACTGGTGCTTGCTTGCCCATTCTTCTTTTTCACCCCTCCGTCTTTCACCATCAAGACATCCTTTGTCTTGTTCTTGTTCCCCATATTCAGTTCAGCTGTCTTAAGCATGGAGTGCAATTCTGCTATTGTTTTCTCCATGTTATTCATATTGTAATTGACTACAAAGGGCCTGTAGTCTTCTGACAGTGAATTGAGTATGGTGTCTGTTGCTAGCTGCAACGGAACAGGATGACCAAGCCTCTCCAGATGATCTAAGTGCCGTTTCATTTTCATGACATGGTCACTTACTGATGTCCCTTTTACCATCTTGCACTCATTAAATGCTTTGGTGGCATCGTAGCGTTCTGTACGAGCCTGGGTCTGGAACATGTCCCTCAGCTGGCGGATCATGTCATAAGCATTTGTATTTATGAGCCCTGCTTGCAGATCTGGGCTCATAGTTGCTAGCATTAGACAGGCGACATCAAGGAGATCATCCGAGTGCTTCTTGTGGGCATTTCTGGCAGCAGCCGGAGCGTTTGCCGGAGGTGCCTCCCCAAGTGGCTCTTCAAGCACATACCATTTTCTCTCATGTCTGAGCACAATCATCAGATTGCGCTCCCAGTCGAGAAAGTTAGAGCCGGTCAGCTTATCCTTCTCTAGGATAGATCGGAGGGAAAGATTATTAGTGCTGGTAACAGTGCTTGCCATCTACACAAAATAAAACTTTTGGTCTTAGCAACTGTAAATAGATTAATTTCCAATAAAATATCAATAAACCCTTAAATGATCAATTTATTGGACTAGGATCCTTATTTCATACGTCCTGATGTGCGTAATGTTCTTGCTCCACCAGACCCGTATTTATTTCGGTAGGTAAGGACTTTTACCAATCATGTCTAGCTGACATGACTCCTAGATCTTTTCGGGACCATGGCAACTACCTGTGCATGTTTTGGTCCCTCTAAGTGCTTTTTGGCCCGGTACCACCCGGTGAACATTATAGTACCAAAACAGATCTCACCATTTTGGGGACCTGATCACTATACTCTGGCCGGTACCACCCGGAGATAATTCGCAGAGTTATGTGACCCCTCCAGCTTCAGTTTGAACACAGACGTTGAATGTGTGATCACTTACAACGCCTATGTGCTTTACGCCGAAGGTGCCCCTAGATGGGTTGCACTACTGATCTATGATTTTCGGGGTTTTGAAAAACTTTACTTCCAGGCTTTTGAAAAACCGATTGTTATAAAGGCTACTTACGTTTTAAACTAACTGTTTCAAACGTGCATGCAATTTTAAAACTAACTGTTCTAAAATTACTTGCTAATTAAACTAACTGTTTTAATAGCACACCTAGTTAATTAAAACTAACTGTTTTTGTCAACTTGCCTTTTAATAAAAACAATCATCTATAGGTTTTAAAACAAAACTATCGTTTTGAAAAGTTTGACGAAACTAATAATAAAACCTATATTCCTTTTGTGATACAACCTAGTTTTAAAATAACATTTCTATTTAAAACTACCAACATGCAACTTTCACAAATGAATAATCAACCATGTAATTAAACAACAATTAATCACATAATAGCTAATTATAGTTTTGCCAACGTTTCCTAGGGACCAATAATGACCTATCTCACTAAAAGCTTAAAAACTCGCGTAGCTCCCACTGGCCTCGCCATGTTTTGTTAGAACTCCGGTAAGTTGAGGAATTTTAGCAGCTCCCATTAACCTTGTCATCCGAAAGTATTAATATCTATCCTAAGGTCATTATTACATAAGGGGTTGTAAATGGCACGCAGGCCTCCCCGCAAATATGTGAAGGGTCTAGGTTGGCAAAATACTATAATAGATATATATATATATATATATATATATATGTAAAATCAAACTGAAATCCATATATAGAGCTCAAGCAATTACGCAATTATATATATATATATGCAATATAACAAAAGCAATATTATAATTACGAGAAATAAACCTGGATCCGTTAAAATTATCTTGTCTTAATTATCGTAAAACCTGGTTTTAAACTGATTCGAAAAACAAACTGTTTTATGAATCAAAAACTTTAGACTAAAGAATGGCTTTTACTTAAAAGGAGATTTATAAACAATAAATCCTAAAACCATTTTAGCTAAAAAATTCTTTTGATCCAAAAATTATATTAAACAGATTTTATCGATTCAAAATTTTAAAATACTGGCCTTTGAGTTGAAATAGCAAAAACAATATTGGGCCTATATGAAAAATTTTAATTTTATAAAACTGTTTATCAAATTGGATAATTTAGTCTAACTGATAAAATTAAACAGAAAAAAAAATTTTCGGATAAAAGTCTTTAAAAACAAAACAAGTTCTTTTGGGCCATAACTTGGTCCAAAGAACTAGGCTTTGGGCCTGATAACGAACTAGGCCCAGACAAACGCAAAAACCCTAGACGGAAAACCTGGTGACCATCGCTTGCGGTTTGAACTGAACACTGCTTGCAATGTGGAAAAACTTCACCGATCAACGGGTATCGGCGAGAATAAACGATCACGCTACCACCATTGCTATCGACGATAGCAACCACGGCTACCATCGCTTTTGATCACCACCATTCTAGCGGCGATCGGAAACAATTAATGCCGCCACCACCATCACGGTGGTTTTGGCCACGACTTTTAACAGCAGCAGGAAGAATCGCCTCCCCACCGCCGCCACGGTTTATCGCAAAACGCCGCCACCACCCGCTGGTGGTGCAGCCACGGTGGTTTTATCGTCCGACCACCATTGTGGTGCGGTTTGGTGGTCTGATAAACACAGCAGCCAAACGCCGCCACCGCTATGCGCGGTGCGGCCCGGCGATCTCGTTTACCGATGAATTTTGGTCGAGAACCATCACCACCGCCATCCACCACCGCGGTTGCGGTTTTTGGGTGGTTGCAGTGTTCACACATCGGCCTCGGTGGTCGGTAACACCGCCACTACCGATTGTGGTGCGGTGATCGGCTTCGGCCATAGCCGTCGCCACCACCGTTCGCCTTCATCGTCCACCGGCAACAGTAGCAACGAAACACGTCGTCACCATCACCGGTCACCATAGGCGGCAGCAGCAATCGGCCGCCGCCACCGTGGTTTGGTCCATCGACGAACACCACCGTCGCCTCCTACCTTGGTCCAGCCTTCGCTTGGTGATCGAACGACCACCGTGGTTGGGCCATTGATCTGAAACCACCGGCCATCTTTGCTCACATCATACGGCGCCGTTGCGCCGTCGTTTTTGCCTGAAACCGCCGATCACCGCCACCCACCTGGTGGCGTGGGTTCTTGTACGGCAGCCAGGGGCCTATACCACATACTGTGGTGCGGTCCGGCAATCGATCACGGCAACCATCCGCAACCACCACGCTGGTGGTGCGGTGGTGGTGTCACAACCGCAGCCATCACCAATCTGGTGATGGTTTTTCCGGGTTTTTCGTACGAACAACAATCGAAAATTATGTAAAACGATAAAATTCAAAAATTTACAGGTAGACCATAATAAAAATCAGATATTCAAGAATCAAAATTTTAACGGATCACACACAAACAGATAAACTGATATGAACGGATAAAAAAAAACTAAAACGATTTTAACCTTGGCTCTGATACCACTGTTGGGTTTTATTGGGTATCCTCGGATCAAACTGACTCGAGGATTATCTCGGATTTAACGAACCTCACTGGTTTGATAAATCTTATAGGTTAATCAAACTGATAAAACCTTATGTGATCAAAAACTCACTGTTTCGATCTTTATTATGCGGAAGCGTTTAAAAGCTAAAACCCTAAAAAGCCTATTGATCTTTAATCGTTTCTAGTTTAATCCTAATAGTTTGGATTAGATCAGTTTTACCTGGATTGCTCGAGATTTAGTCCACCGGTGATTGACCTAACGAACTGTTCTTCTAGTTGAACCGTATAAAACCCGAACAACCAAAAATTGGAATCCGACTGGGGGGAAGGTCGGCGCCGGTTGGAGAGAGGAGGAGGGAAACTGAAACTGATTTTCTTAGCTAAAAGCTTAATTGTTTCTTAACCCGTAAGCCTTATTTATATGGGAAGAAAACACAGTTTGAATGAGATTCAGCTTCCATATTATAATTATCTCAAATTCTTTCCTTTTATTAACTGGAAAAGAATTTGCTTATGATAAATATATACATATATTTATCTAATATATATATATCACTTTATTAATTAACTATTATATATTTATTTATCTAATAAATATATAATATCCTAATTAATTAATAACCCTCCAACTTTGGTAATTCTAACTGTAATTACCCAATTGATTTATAATACACTATTATAAATCCTAACTCTCCATTTCTGGGTTTCATTTAACTTGTTCGACTTATAGGTCCTCACAGGTGTGACCCTCAAGTGTCTTGTAACATTGGATGTGTAATCACTTGGTTTGTCAACTCTGCACATTATTCCTAACAAAAACAAAATCTAGTAGTAAGCACTTACCGGGTAAGACCGTATGAGTAATCACTCTCATTTGCGAGTTAAAACTCTAGGTCTTCTTCATTGCTCTTACCGGGTAATATTCTCAACCCTTGTCAGGTTAATTTGATGAAGTAAAGTGAGCAGGCAAGCACTTACCAATTACCGTTTAGTAAAAAGCCCCTAAATAGATGGTTAATTGAGTAGGTAAGAATTTAGTAAACAGTCCCTAAAAAGACGGTTAATTGATTCATCATGGCTAACAACTTCACATAACATACCATTATTGTATCTAGGGAGAATGTTTGTTATTGTGTTTACGATAATTAACAGATATATAAATTGCTGATGCAAATATAGTTCAAGGTGCCATTTTATGTGCACATATTACTAACCCTTTATGATTACATCTACATATTTTTCTTCACAAAAAAAATCACATATTTCATATACAACAAGAGGAATTGCAGATGCAAACGACTGAAGTCTCTGCAACAATACAAACATAGGGTACATGCCTTAACATGAAACATGTTTATATTTTCCTTTCAGCTGACTACTAAATACATATTACAATAGGTGTGTGGGTTGTAAAACCATAAAATTACTATGGCAATTTCAAGAACCCCAACCTTTTATTCTGCAAATTAGTGCAATTGTCTCATTTCAAATTTTATATAGACAAATTATATTGATATGAATAAAAACCTATTATATCTCAATTGAGGAAGAACAAAAAGATAATGTTAAAAGGAGAAGAATATTGAAGGATATGAACGTTGGAAGTTTATGACTTTAATCGGATCTAAATCTATTAAAGAGTGATACAAGGATATGAAGGTGTGGAAGATATGAACATGGCAACTTGGCTTACTGGGTGATCGAGTAGCCTTGGCACCTAGTATTAGTTGCAACACTTGTAATATTTGCAAAAACAGAACCTATAAGGCTATAACTTGTATCTTTTTGGCTTTCCACCAACCAATGGGTCTCTTGCTTTATAAGGTAAACGCGAGCTTTTAATTGTTGAATAAAATACTTTTATTAAGAGCTTTTAATTCCCCTTGGAAACAACAATCTAGCAGTGTAGCTTCACCGGGAGCTTCAAAAAACCAGCTGAGATCTATCCACATCGTACAATCTAAGATTATTCACTTACAAAACATGCCCAATTCTAGTATAAACAATTGCGCACACACACAAAAACAAACTCTCAAAAAAGAGAAAAAAAACTACTTACATAATCCCAGCTTCCCAGGAAGAAATGAGGAGATTGTTGGATGTCAGGCCTAAGCAAATTCTGGAAATGGCTTCTTGAACTGGGTTATTTTTTTTGGAACTGCATACAACTCCCGTTCGTCTGAAAGCGATTGAAGTCACACCCTAAAGTATAAGGGTTTGGAAGATCAAAGTCAAGACATATTATAACAATTTGAAGTTTTTTTACATGAGAATACGATATAGAACGTAATGAAACCCTAAACACACAAAAAAACCATAGAGATGGAGGAGCAATAAAAACGTTGATCATATTAGGAACATGAAATGTAAACACGATAACAGGAAATATGTCAATCTCACAATGACCAGATACGAGAACTAATAAACCTTTTAATATAGTGGCACATACAGTTTCTGGTATTTCAACTCCAATGTTGCTCTCTCTTCAAAAAACTTCGCCTCCAGCTCATCATGCTCGTTCTGTAAATAATAAAACATCGGAAGCAGTTAGCATCGAGTAAAAGAATTACAAAAAATCCATTTGATAAATGTACATGCACAAGAAATAAGCACTCTATAACCACAATCAGATGTTTGTGCAAGTGAATTGCTCAGATGTTTGTGCAAGTGAATTGCAACCTGTGACCAATAAAAGACTGAAAGCTTTATTAGCTTGCATCTTGACTCATATGGATATGCTTTTACGATGATATAAATAAATTAAGAAATAATTGTATTTTCACTTGTGAGAAACTTTAAATGAATATTCTGAACTTTAAGGTAGAAGAAATGGAAAGAAATTGTAGCAACTATACTTATTATGAATAACAAACTTTGTTTTTTCCAACAATGAAACAACAACAAATAATAATAAGCCTACTTTAGATACTTACATGTTTTCTTTTGTAGCATGCTTGCATCTCTAATCGACTGCATCGCCTTTCTTTTAGCTCCATATGAACCTGATATAAGGGGAAAAATTATATGTCAAACATAGAAAACATTAAAGAAAAACATATCTTTCCCAAAACCACAGTATCTCACTGAATAAGCAGAGTATTTCAATCCATCTCTATCTATATATATATATAAATTGGTTGATTTGATTAGTTTTGCAAAGGGTTAAATGAGTTAAGTTTAAATATTTAGCTAAAGAGGAACTCAATCAGATGGGTCAGCTGGCTTTATTAATGTCTAAGCACCAGCTCACATCCTCGTCGATCCCCTTAGGTCTCCCAAGTGTAAGGTCGTTACCAGATCTAATCTAATCTATTCTGGAAAGTAAAAGACAATCAAAGTCCACACATATAACGAAAAAAGAGTAGTAGTTAGGAAAAATAAAAGGAGCATCTTGACGAAATATTCCACTAATGGATAGAAATTTAGAAGATTAACATAATAGACTGTTATAATCAAAGAATAGGGTAGAACAATTGGTGGGAACTTAAATAAAATAATCTAATTAGTGAGAATTTAAGATCTTTAACCATTATCAAGGACCTAAAGCACAAAAGAAATCAATCTTGCTACCTGTGATGTACATTCTTGCTAGCTGTTGCATGTAAGCTTCTCTATGCAAGCTGATAACATAAAGTTAAGCATCCAAACCCATAAATTTTTATCTTCCTGCAAATTCTTTATCAATGCAGGGTTAGACACCAATGAGGGTTAATTATTTTAATACATTGGTTCTGCATTTTTAGGTAACAAAATGTTAATATTTGGCAGGCGATGCAACAAATTAATTATCCCTGTTGCTAGATGATGATTGACCCAAGTAAATTTCCTCCCATTAATATATGTGTATACAAGTGTATTGTAACACCCAGAATTTTCTGAACTCGAATTTTTTACGATAAAAGTGAATAGTGGAAATTCGATTAATTATAATGCACCAATTCCCAAAGTTAATTATAAACTGGTATTTAAGTTTATAGGTCGAGTCGAGTGTTCAACTTAACAGTTTCGGGATGAAAAGGTAAATACCCGAATTAAAGGGGGGGTGTAGTGTAACTAGCTCACTAGCTAGTTGAAAACCCCTCACCCTTTCATTTGTGTGTTTGTATTCTTGAAGGGAGAAAAGAGAGAAATAAAGGGTTTGGAAAGAATTTGAGAACCGGAGGAAGAATCGGGTGTAGGAGGTGAAATCAATCCGTGAAATGTCGCTAGAATCGAGTTCCTAACGAAAGGTACGGTTTAATTTTTGTTAATTTCATGTTTTCGTCGAGATTGAGAGTCTTGGAAACTAGGGTTTGTATTTGGGGAAAAACTGTGGATCTCGATGATCCATGAGTGTTTTTCGAGTTGTGTTGTTAGTTTATCATGTTATATCATCATAGGATCGATCATAATCATTCGTGGGGTGTTTTGGGAGTCGTTATGGAGTTTTGGTTGAGTTTGGTGAGTGTTTGCAAAATTAGATCGCGGGATTGTGTAGGTCAGTTGAGCCCCGCGACCTAGCCCGCGACTTGAGGTCGCGGGGTTAGGTCGCGCAACTCACTGTTCGTGCTTCGAAGATTTTTCGTTTTCAATTCTTTTCGAGTTTTGGCTTTGGGCTTTCCTTAAGGGTTATATTAGATGATGTTTGAGAGATTTTGGAGACAATTGAGATAGTCTAGCCTAGCCAATGTTCGAAAAAGCTCGCCGCAACCGTCGCCATGGCGCGCCGTGGCTTAAGGCTTGTGTCTCACGCCACGTTATGCCTTAGGCACGCCATGGCGTACTGCCGCGGTTTTTGTAACACAATAATTTCATTTAACTTATATTTTTAATGTCGTAATTGTTAGTTTTTGATGTATAACTTACTTTAAACTGTTTATTATCATTTTTTCAATGAGTAATAGTAAGAAAACATATGTTTATGCATATAATATTATGTATGATATAGAGATCTGCCGCCATAAGTCACGCCTTGAAGAACGCCATAACCTCGCCATGGCTTCCGAGGCTTGAGGCTTGGCGTTGCCGCCACGCCACGCCTCACGCTATTTGGAACCTTGAGCCTAGCTCTAACCTAGTGTTTCGGTTGTGAACCGTAAGTGTCACTTTTGATGATTAGCTTATGTATACCATACTATGATTGTATAGGTACTTTCTTGTGACGTGTTTAACTATCAATCCGTGTTCGTTGTGAAGAATATCGAGGTGAGTTGCTAAACCCGTTTTGTTAAAACTGAGAGCGCATCATCTTGTCTGATTTATATATTTTGCTTGGGTAATTGTATACATGGAGTAGTTTATCGTATGCTACCTTACATGAGTTATATCTATGTGATTTTATGATGAACGTATGTATGAGGAATGTGGGTAATTATGTATGCCACGGAAGGATGTGAAGGGCTTGAGACCCTCGCTTAATACCTATGAAAGGTTGAGATAAATGTATAAGTCTTTCTAGACAGTGCGTATACGCCTCCGATGGTGTCATGATAGATATGGCATCGAGGTTGTTTGTAATTAAATAACATGGACGAACCAAAACAATATTTCCACACCAAACAGTCTTGGGAGGTTCTGAAATAGGAATGCCCCTATGTCGCCGGCCCTCGGGTTGCTCCGGGGTGCGCGGGCCTCTGATGGTGTCATGGTTGATATGGCATCGAGGTGTTTGGAACTAACAAGTGATGGGATATTGGTTGGGGAAATGGTCGCTCCCATTATTTCCGAAGATAAAAGATTAACCGGTTTAGCATGCTTCTTTTGTTGTTAACATACTCTTGTATATCTCACGTGTCTTCACATGCCTTTATATATATGATATGTTAATGATACAACTCAATAGGCTCTTTTAGCCTAACACTTGTTTGGTGTCGATGTGTCTCTCAGGTGCTAGGGACGCCGTTCCCAAGTAGGTGCCGGGGTTAAGAGTGAGCTTTGGGGGATGAGTGAAGATACCGGTCCTTTATACCGCGCAGGCGTTGACAGATTGACAACCCTTTTTGTAGTCTTTTTCCTAGATAGGATTTAGACTAGATGGTTGTCGCATTCTTTATTTAAATTACAAACATTGTAATTATACACTACTTATGCCCCTGTTTTTGGGAAGAGCTCACGCTTTGGCGTATATTGTACTAACATCTTTCTTAATTGAAAGTTTTTGTTTACTCCAAATTTTGGGGTGTTACATGTATTGCGTGAAAAAATTGGCTAAAATATATATTATATAACTAAATTAGGGGAAATTGGCGAAAATAGGGGAAACTCACATTCAATCTTGTTTATATAAGATTGAAAATAGGGGAAGTGTCTGATCATTAAAATGAAAACCCAATTCGCATCGTACAAATCACACTTTTCAGGCGACAATTTTATCTCTTGTTCGTCTTCAAGATTCTCTATCGCCGCCAGAACCTGCAGATACAGATATCTGGTTATATATTTTTTCAATAACATAGCAACGACAATATTTACAAATTTAAATTGGAGTAAGAAATGTGCCTACCTTACGAAGTTATGAATGAAAGCATACTATCAACCATTCCGAAATAACCTGCAGATATTTGGTCATTTAATTTAGAGAGAAAGAATTATAAAAGAAAACACAAACAGATAATTCGTGTGGAGACCTTATGTCGTTTGCATTCCCATTCTAGGGTTTAAAGTATGAAACCCTTGAAGCTACCTCCTGTCTTTGGGACACAAACATGGCTTTGGATTTTGAAAAACAAAGCAGAGAACAAGAAGAAGAAGAGTTCATTTGGGATGGGAGAAGAGAGCGCGTTTGGACTTCATCGGCAGTTTTAGAAGAGGAGAGAAATTTGTGTGATATTCAGGAACGTGGAACAAGTGGTTATCGGAGGATCGTCGGAAGGAGGCAGCTTCTATGCTTTATCAACTTGTATGCTCCATTTGGTCGTCGTCGATTTGTTCTGATGATTTTTGTATTTCCATGTTAGGGTTTTGTGGGAGGATAGGTGGGAGGAGGATATGGAGATCGTGAGGAAGAAGATGGAGAAGAAATTGGAATGAAGATATAGAACTGGAAGGGGTTGGAAGAACGTGGACTTGAAAAATAACCGTAATAGAATTTTAATAAAGTAGTATAGATTATTAGGCGCATTCAGATTATAATGTTGCAACTCAAGCTTGAGTTGAATTTGCTCTTGTTTTGTGAAGTCAACAGGATGAAAGTTTTCGCCAATTTACAAATATCATCAATATTCAAGGACTTTTTTGGGTCAAAAGCAACACTAACACACAGAAGTTTTGTTACTGGCTCATTAAATCTGGAGTTCAACTTTTGCAACTGACTATCAATAGCAGCAATGAATACATCAAAACGGTAATGATGTTCAATGGTCATATCGTCTCTCTTACGACGTGAACGAATGATATCTTTGTAAACTCCATTCATATCAGGGACGAGAATGCGATTGTTGTTGCAAAAAGAACAACTTGATCTAAAAGTGATTCCCAACCTTCATATCTAAGTTTATGAATTAATGTCTTTGTGGTAGAAACCAAAGTCAAAGCATTAACAATATCTTGAGATTTTTGTTGTAAAATTTGGCAAAGTTCGTCAGTTATCCCCATAGTTTCTTTCATCACATAAAGAACAATGACAAAATCAAATGATAATGCATGTGTAAGGGCATATCTAGCATCACGTTTTTTAGAAGTTGTGGACCCTTCAGTAGCGATGTCTTTCAAAACTACGCAAGTCGGACCAAACAATCTCATCAAGCTACATATTGATCTAAAATATGAACTCCATCTAGTATCTCCAAGTCTTTGTAGAGTGCGCATTTGATTTGCTCCTTTTCTGGTCTCAAGCTCTCCAATTTCAGTTAGATGGGAAATTTCAACAATTTGAGCAGCTTGCAATTTATCACTACGTTTGGAAGAAGAACAAACAACATTAACAACAAGGGTTAAGTACATGAAAGTGTATCGAACTTGTCATGTTCTATCATTGTATGTACTCAACTTTAAAACTTACCGATTAATGTACTGAACCTGCTAAAATTGTCATTGTATGTATCCAACTTTATCAAAACCTACCATTTAATGTATTCAACTTGTCATGAAAGTGTATCCAACTTGTCATGAAATACATTAAATGGCAATTTTAGAAAGTTCAATACATTAATTGGTAAGTTTTAAAGTTGAGTAGATACAATGATAAAACGTGACAAGTTCGATACACTCCCATGTACTTAACCCTAACAACAAAGTTAAGTTAGAAAGTAATGATATCAAGGTCTGTAAGCCTGTTAAGTCCTTATATGGCTTAAAGCAAGCTCCAAAGCAATGATATCAAAAGTTTGATCGAGCCATATTAGAAAGTCGTTTTAAGATAAGTGAGTGTGACAAATGAGTTTATATGAAAGACACCACTAGTGGGTATGTTATCTTATGTTGACGATATGCTTATCATTGGCAGTGATGACAAAATGATAAGATCCATGAAGGATATGTTGAAAACTTGAAATCCAATTTTGACATGAAAGACATGGGTTTAGTGGATGTGATACATGGAATTAAGATCACAAGAACTCAAAACGGTCTGGTGTTAAGTCAAACACATTATGTGGACATGTTTCTTGAGAAATTTAATAAACAAGATGCTAGTATAGCTATAACTTCGAATTGAAGCTAGACCGGATCTATCCAAAAATAAAGGGGATAGTGTTGCACAAGCGAAATACTCAATAATAATTAACCGTGTGATGTATCTTATGAGTTGTACTAGACATGATTTAGCATATACAATAAGTAAACTAAGTAGATGTACTAGTAATTACAGCTTTGAACACTGGAAGTGCATTACTAGATTGTTAAGATATTTAATATACACATGGGAATATAAACTGCATTATGGAAGATATCTAGATGTGGTCGAAGGATACTATGATGCAAATTGATATATGACATAAAATATTCTAGATCTACAAGTGTTTACACTTGAAGGTGTAGCAATATCTTGGAAATCATCCAAGAAAACAGTTATAACTAGATCTAAGATGAAATATGAATTTATCTCTTTAGATAAATGTGGTGAAGAAGCAGAGTGGCTATGTCATTTTGTGGAGGATATTCCCAAATGGCCTAAGCCGGTAACGACCATTTGTATACAATGTGATACCCAATCGGAAGTTGGCAGAGCTCAAAGTACAATGTATAATGGGAAGTCCATGCACATTAGATGTAGACATAATACGATAAGACAATTACTCTCTATTGGAGTGATCACAATTGACTATGTAAAGTTAAATGATAACATTGTGGATTCATTTACGAAAAGGCCTGAATAGAGATTTAGTAGTCGTCAAGAGGAATGGGACTAAAGCCCTTGGATAAATAAGTCATGCAAAGGAAACCTTACCCATAAGGTTGGAGATCCCAAGATTTAGGTTCAAAAGGATAACCTAGTTGTATGAATGAGGCAGGTCACTGTGGGGGGAGTTAATATAAGTCCATTTGGTAATCAGTGATAGTGAGGCTAAGCTCATGGATTTTAAAGATTATTGGAAATCTCCTATGTGAGAGAGAGAGAGAGAGAGAGAGAGAAGTAGGGTCGCTTCGAAGAGAATTGGGGGGGGGGGGGCTCAATTCCCAGGATACAACTACTTCAAACATAATCGATTTCTATCGAACTTCACCGTCATGCTTGAACTTGAGAATCTATGTCTCGGCTTTCCATTGTGCTTGACTTTCCATTAGTTACTTTTCCAATATAAAGTCTCAAAAGTAATACACCCAAAAGTTGCCTTCATCGGCAAATGGTGCTCCACTCACTTTCTCCCCGTCCCGCTACTCTTAGGACTTGATATACATGCCACATTTAAGAAATAAATTTAGGCTAAAGCCTACTAAGAACATACAATTTGTGAAATGAAATAATAAGGAAGTAAGACTTTGAAATAGTAGTTATGACTTATGGGTTTATGCATGCACTTTGAGTAAATAACTAATAACATAGTAAATCAATTTTATCATGAAGGGGGAGACCGCCACATCAGCTTTACCCACAAACCCACAATAAGCCCAATGAGCCTACTCTGTCAGTACTACAACCAACCAAACCGAATATCCAATAAATATATTTTTTAATTCGATTTCCATGGATTATGGCGGAACATGATGGTTCCTAGTGAATTAATCCCCATACACTTAAAAGAGTTAGTGTGAAGGATAGAAGTTTATGTATGTATCAAAAACAAACAATGAAAATTGAAAAGACAAGTGAGAAGAATAAGAATAAAAATAGTGATCGATCAACTCATCATCATCATCTTCATAGATTCAATGTACAAATAAAAACATGAAGAACACCACGAATACATACTAACTTGGTGAAAAACTCTCTCAACAAATCTTAGTAAATATGGTAATGCGCTTGCTATTTTGTACGAAAGGATCGATCTTGTATATATAGAGGGAGGTTCATACGAAAAATATAACTTTTTAAGAAATGCGAGGAGTAATCTCAACCACTCATCTCGGTCAACAAATGCGGCTTTGACCAGTCCCCCCTTTAATAATCTCTACCCTCCCATGAATCGCGTCAATCCTCCATGATCACGTCCACCATAACTGCGAGATGAGTGGCTGAGATTGCTCCTCACTTTTTCTTAAATTTACATGCTTCTTGTTTGAACCTTCCCCTGTATATATATCCTAAAATCAACAAAGTCAATCTTTTACCCAGTAGAACTTGTCCACGTGTAAAGGGAAATAATGATTGTACTACTATCGGGCTAACATGGAGAACGCTAAAGAACGACCTTCATCTATCCAATTTAGTTATCTCTTATTAAACGCAGAAGTCAGAACAACCGTTCAATCGGTTCCGTCATGTCACTCTACCAAAGACGAGGACCTTAACGGAATTTAGCCAAACTTGAATGATGTAAATGAAACTATCCATATTTTCCAAACTATCATCATCATCATCTTCCATTTCTCAATTTAATTTTCAGTAGGGTTTATCACAGCGCCATCTCTAAACCCCCAAAACACCATGGCTGGATCTCGGCGCCTTCTCTACACCCTACGTTCATCCCTCAAATCCACGCCCTATCCATCACCATCGTCACCACCGTCACCGATCACCGCCCTCCTCCATCTCCACCGCCGCTACTCCGCCGCACCTGCCGTGAGACCAAAGGACGATCAGGAGCCATGGTGGAAGGAGTCCATGAGCAAGGTCAGAAACATCGGGATATCGGCTCATATCGATTCCGGAAAGACGACGCTTACGGAGAGGGTTTTGTTTTACACCGGGAGGATTCACGAGATCCATGAGGTCAGAGGGAAAGATGGCGTTGGTGCAAAGATGGATTCCATGGAATTGGAGCGAGAGAAAGGGATTACGATTCAGTCTGCAGCTACTTACTGCACTTGGAAAGATTATCAGGTCATCTCATTTCTCTGTTTTTGACTTCTGATTTGATGTAACCTAATCATTTCAATTGCAAAACTGTGCTAGATTTGGTTTCTAATTTAAAGCTTAATTTTTTTGTTTAAGTATATGAGTTTTGGTCTTATGATCAGATCATGTCTCTATGTATTTTTCATTTCCGCAAAAATAAGCTAGTCTATACAAACATGTATCATAAGAACGCTGGTTAAAGTAGCGTTTCAGGAGCTTTTTCCAATTATACCCTTGTTAATATTAGTTATTATACCCCAAGATACCCTTTTTGGTCATTTTACATACCTATAAGCTAGTTTTTGCCAAACATAATTTATTCATAAGCTAGCTTATCAGCTAGTTTGCCAAACACTACAGGTTACAAGATGTATCACTTTGTATATTAATAAAAAAACACAGTGGAGCTGTTTTGTGAATCTGATATTATATTTGGTTGATTGCTGGTTTTGAAAAGCAATGCAATGGACTTAAATGATGTTTATGATGGAGTGAGAACCCAGTGAGGATGCTTCTAATAACTTAACATATTGTGTGTGTTTTCTTTTCCCCAAAAAAAATTCTTACTGTCTAGGTCTGGTTCATCTATTATGGAAGCAGAAATTAAAAAATTAGATGTTTAAGCTTTGATTTTTGCCCTTTTTTTTTTGCAACAAGAGGAGATTTGAGTGGTTTTGTATTTGGTACTTTGCTTTACATGTTTTAGAAACGTTAGAGCTAGGCAGTCAAGTGACCTTTTTCTGATGCTTAAGGGCTGTTTGGTGCGTAATGAATAAATTGTTGATATAATTAAGAGGCTTTGTATGATTTAGTGCAACATGAATGATTGTTTGGTAAGTGTTTTGATAGATGGTCTGAATAACAAAAAGTTACCATTTTAACCCTGTGTATAATTTAGTGTTCAATGAAATTTGATTGTTTGACAAGTGTTCAAATTATCCTTTGGCAAGTATAAATTATAAAAACATAAAATATCATGTAGTTCTGTGAAATTCGGCATAGAATTGATAAGTAACAAACAATCAATAAGGAATGTTCGAGAAAGGTACCTCAAGTTCTGCTGGTTCAAAAATGCTTTTGCTTTGGGTATTCGACCTATGAGAATGAAACAAGTAGCATATTCCACTTTTTGCTTTTGATTATACATCACTTCATTGATCTCATAAGTACAAATCATATATATATTTCTTGCAAAACATAGATTGTATAGACTCACCAACTAAAATAGACAATACAGTGGCACGTCACTATACTTGGTCCCCAAGGATAGTGCCACCTTGTTCCCAATCTATGAGAGCAATTGCATTGTAATGGGTAAGGGCTTCCCAAACATAACGAATAAAAATAGGCTTCTTAATTCAAATGATCACATTTAGAAGACATTAAGGATTAACTCATAGATGCCATTTTACAACAGAATAAAATAACCATACAGATTAATGAATAACAGAATAGTAAATTCTACCATACAATTGATATTAATAATTTCATCAACTAGGTACTGGACAGTTCTTGAACAAAAAATTTGATTAAAAAAACGCTGTTGTATTGCTAAGTTTCTCTCAAGTCTCAAATATTGGATGCTAATTATGCATAAACTTGGTATTTCAAGAAAAAACAAATATTTGCTACCTAAAAGAAGAAATTGGCAACTGAAGGATGAAATGGTGCAAAAATTGAAAATAATACAGAAGAAAAAAGGAAAACAAAAAAGAGTGATTCTCAAATCAAAGAAATGTTAGTCACAAAGATACAAAGCAGCATCTTAACCTAATCTAGACAACAGGAATATTCTGAAAACGATGATGAATTGAAACCTACAAATAGGAGAACCCTTGTAATTAGTTACTCAATTTCACCTTAAACCCACATAGTCTGTGACTCTGTGATAACTATTAACCAGTCAATTCAGAAGAAAGAAATTTGTTTCAGAGGAAGTTGTCAAACAAAATATGTCTCTGGCTTAATCAGAATTCTACCTCTAAATGGAACCATTAAGGGGTAAACAACCAGCCCTTAATCACCTAAACAGGGATAAAACAAATGCATAAGCATAAGCATTAGCAGTTCATATCAATATACAATGATAGCATTTTCAGAAATAAAATTTTGATACTGCTACATTTATAAATGGACTAGTTTTATTTTTCATTGATACAAATAATTTGAAAAAGATTTTAAAGTTTCCTATTAAGTGGAGACAGTTGATTGATCAACTTTTGTTATCCCTGATTAAAATTTTGAAAACATTTAATTAAGAAATTAGTTGTCAATTGAAGCTATGGGGGATGCCTAGCTCATCGGCTGCCAATTAATTACTTTAACTAATTGAAGCATTTGTAGAATTCCAAATCCCTCGGCTTAAGTGAGGATCTTGAGAACACTGATATATAGTGAAGTGTACAAAATGAAATATATTGCTAATGCTTGGTATGTTGTTAGAAACTTAGAATTTCTAGGGGGAGCTTAGTAGCTTTGCTATTGATGAAATGAGTTAACTTACTGATTCTGATTTCAGATCACTATGTAGATATATGAAAAGGACTGAAGGAAGTGAGGCTTTACATTTTGAGTTTCTGATACTTCATACTTGATAAGATGATAGACAGCAAGACTTTCTTGTTGTTCATGAATTAAAAAACACAAGAAACGAAGAAAAACCTTAGGTGCTGTTTGTTTTTTAAGTGGTGCTGAAGACTGAATCACTGAATCTGTTTCCACTTCTGAATTTTAAGTGGTGGTGCTAAAGACCGAAACTGAATATTATAAGACTGTTTGTTTTTTTGAAAATTGTCAAACATCTGAATCTGATTTTTAAGATACTATTTTATTAAAAGCATTATTCATAACAACTAAATTCAACTGAAATGAACAATCCAAATTAATTAATGAATTTATAGAACAATCCAACAGCTTAATGAGAATACAACAATCCAAACAAGCTTAATGAACTAAATGAGCTTTATAGAACAATTCAAACAAGCTTAATGAGCTTTATAGAACAATCCAAACAAGTCCAAGCTTAAAAAAAACAAACAGTCTTGTTGGGAATACCACTGACTGAATAAGTGGTTATACCCCAATAAGTTCTAATTAAGTGATAAGCCCAAAAAATAAACAGCCCTTTAAACTCTTGAATTCTGGGCATGCCATGCCCAAGAATGCCATGCTGATAACTCTATGTATGCCATGTGAATTTGATTAACAAGCTTCGTTTTATATAACTGGTTCACTTTTTGTTGCTTTTCATGCATACGAAGTTGTATTTATTATGCGTTAAGTGACCAGTATGGTGTCATAAGAAGGTGTATCTGTAACGGGTTAAGTGACTTGTATTTTCTATGTTGCCGACTTTCATCACTCTCGTTTATTTGTTTGGATAACTTGGCTTTGGATTGAATTAGCAATTTTTTTGTTCTTGCAGATAAATATAATTGATACTCCAGGTCACGTGGACTTTACAATTGAAGTTGAGAGAGCATTGCGGGTTCTTGATGGTGCGATCCTTGTCCTCTGTAGTGTTGGTGGTGTGCAAAGTCAGTCGATTACTGTTGATAGGCAAATGAGAAGATATGAGGTTCCACGGATTGCTTTTATTAATAAACTTGATCGAATGGGGGCAGATCCATGGAAGGTTCTCAATCAGGTAGTCTCTGATCATTATGACATCATTTTATTCCAACTCCGCTAGCAAACTTTTTTTAGCATTCAGTAGTGAACACTGAACAGTGGTGTACCTTTTCGTTATATTTTTTGAGCATCATCTGGTACCAACTTCAGCTGTCAACTGTGCCTCACTTAGGCAGTATCTCCTAAGTTAACATGCTAGGGAACTGAGTACAAATCAAGTGCTGGAAATCCAGAGTTGCATCTTGAGACATGAATACAAAGAATTTTCAAGGCAGAGTAATAGTGAAGGAAATAAATGGATCCTTTTGGTAATAAAGATGTTGAATTCTGATTTCTATGTGCTAGTGGCATCAAAATAAGCTTTTTGGTAATGCTACTTGAAACATAAGGGACTGTTTGACCACATCTTTCATCATGTTATACATGGCTAATAGTTCTCAACATGGTTTCATGATATAAGTTATTATGTCGTATTATTTGATGATATCTGCATATTGGTTATATTGTAATGCACACTTCTTGTTTTAATATACTCTGGAAATGAGATTTAGCATTTTTCACTCTGGATTTGATTTCAAGGCCAAAAGGCCTTCGGTGGTCCCGAGTCCAATAATTGGGTTATATGGTCTGG
The DNA here is from genome assembly GCA_030169165.1 of Centaurea solstitialis. Lineage (NCBI taxonomy): Eukaryota > Viridiplantae > Streptophyta > Magnoliopsida > Asterales > Asteraceae > Centaurea > Centaurea solstitialis. The sequence goes on along the minus strand of CM058042.1, from coordinate 75,740,775 downwards.
CCTGTAAAGCAGAATTTAAAGGAAAAATTGTTATATATCCAGCGTTAAATGGACGGTTGCTTCAAATTTTGATTGATGCCTCTTTTTTGATAGCATGCTGATTGTCTTCCTGCTTTCTCTTCCCTTTCATGTAGGCAAGGAAAAAGCTTCGACATCACAGTGCTGCAGTGCAAATTCCTATTGGGTTGGAAGAGGACTTTCAGGGTCTTGTAGATCTTGTGCAATTAAAGGCATATTATTTTCGTGGTTCTAGCGGGTTTGTCTTTTAAGCTCTAGTAGAGTGACAAGTACATGTATCATATGACAAAAATATACTACTTTCTAAACGGTAATAACAAAGATGCTAATGTTTCTACTTTTGGCAGTGAAAATGTTGTAACGGAAGAAATTCCAGCTGATATGCAAGCAATGGCTGCAGAAAAGCGGCGTGAATTAATTGAAGCTGTATCCGATGTCGATGATCTACTTGCTGAATCATTCCTGAGTGACGAACCTATATCCTCTGCTGATCTTGAGGTAAGCGTGATTCTTGGATATATAATCTAATTCGTACAGAAGGACACGAGTTGGGCATTATGAGATGAGAACTTATTTTCATTTGTGTTTTTTGAGAACTACGAGATCTAGTATAGTAGCATTGACAAAGTTCCCTAAAACTTCTTTAGTATTTATTTAGAACCGGCATAGTATTTGATCATTATTTCAGAATTCAAAACTTTTGTGCTTATAATGCTGTATGGTTGGTTTGAACAGGCAGCTATTCGTCGAGCAACCATAGCACGGAAATTTATACCAGTATTCATGGTAGTGCATTTAAAAACAAGGTAAGTAACATTTTCTTGTAATTTGGTTTTGGATGACGTTAGTACTTTTTATTCTTTATATAATGCTGTTTCTAGTCTACGGTTAACACTTATCTGACATACAATGGTTTAAGCTGTTAGAATAGACACCATATGTGAGTTAGCCAACCGAACTGGGAGGTATTTGTTAACATGACTGAGAAGTCTTCTGGAATCTGGATCTTTGAACCAAACAATCTTGTCTTTAAGTCGTATCGTAAATACATGCTTAACTTGGAAAAAATTTATCAAACATGTTATTTTTTATGTCACTTTTATCTACTTCAGGAATCCAGTCAAGTGGCACTTTTATATGAAATCATAACAGGATCAATGGATTCCTTTCGTCATTGGAAACCATAAGTTTTTTGAATCAGATATGATTATATAGCCAGTGGTGGTTTGCTGGTCTTTTTGCCACTTCCCTGAGTGACATGTTTTTTTGGGTTCACCCCTTTTCAACACTGGAATGGCCAAAACTAGTATGAATATATGATTTTATTAATTTGGTGATTTCACTTTGTAAAGAAGGATTTACCTTTTTTTGCTATTGTATTTAATATCAAATGGATTTTTTTCTGTAAACTTCTGTCCCACTAATCACTTACTATTTTTTGCGTGATCATCTAAATGGATAAAAATTCATGGCGATGGACTTTTGGACTTGAAGCTTACTGGTGAAAAGTCTTAATCTTGTCTTGTAAATTGTTTCAACTTAAAAATAGTAAGCTTTCTTGTATTTTTGCAGCCTTGTTAAAAAGATGAAATGCACATTTTATTTTTCTCATTGAGATTTACCGATGTTTCTTAACAGAGTTGTGTTTTTGGTGAATTTATATCTCAAGCGTCTTGCATGACATGATATATGTTCCATGTTGTGCCTCTTTGAGCCGTTTTCATATGCTCAACTATTGACATTGGTATCTATTATTTTGTTTTTATATAGGGAGTACAACCGCTTCTGGATGGTGTGTTTAATTATTTGCCGTGTCCACTTGAAGTTGACAATTTTGCCCTTGATCAGTCCAAGAAGGAAGAGAAGGTATCCATTAATAAGGATGAATGGCTTCACATAAATTTGTGTTTATACTTAAGTGATTTTTGTTGAACTAATTACTGCATTGCTTGGACTGTTACAGGTTAAGTTGGCTGGAACTCCAGCTGGACCTATGGTTGCATTGGCTTTTAAACTTGAAGAACGACCATTTGGGCAGTTGACATATTTAAGGTATTCGTCTGTTTTTAAGCCCTAACAATATAATTTATTGATCCATCTTTGCTGAAATGATTGACATTGCTTCATTTCAATGAAGAATATATGATGGCGTGCTCAAGAAAGGCGAATTCATTACAAACATTAACACAGGAAAGAAAATCAAAGTGAGTTCTAGAAAGAATTACATTTGTTATTGTATTTTGTGTTGCTTCCATTATGGTGGCTTTATTATTAAGATCTTCTCTCCATTGAGGAAAAAAAGAAGGAAAAGGGCCAATTCATGACATCTAGTGGCATGATGGGTGTGCTAAGGGCAGTAGTTGCTTCCAGAATCTCTCTCTCAATCTTTTCTATACCCACTAACATGTGTTCTTTATCTAGAAAAACTTAATTGCAAGTCTTCACATCACTTTACGGACTTCATAATTGCAAAAGAGTCATGTGTAGTTGTGAGCTATGAAAGTTTTCGTATGGGATTATGGATAAAGCTTTCTGTTAATTCTGGAATGATATTGGTGCACCAAGTGGAGTTAACTAGTTAAGATTGCTGAAGCACAAATGCGCAATGGAGATATTGAGGAATTATCCATACCTAAAATCATAATTATTGATACGGGCCTTTTCCATATAAAAGGTGAATCTTTGTTACAGTAGAAGCATAAGTGATCTGATTGAGGGCTTGCAGATTCTACCTTGGTTTCAATTTTGAACACAGTGAAGGGGCACTGAAGCATTTGAGTCTAAACTAGTAGACATAAACTGACAGAAATCAAAATTACAGACTAGTAACACAATAGTTATGACAGTCCATGTCAAAGGGAACATATTAGAGATATAAGGCTTCGATTTAATAAAATATATTGCTTATGGTACAACTGATAGTAAGAATAAATTAATTCAGCTGGTCCCGAGTAATTACAAAGACAGTTGGACATATATTTGGTTTTCAATTATTTAATGACTCTCACATCATATTTGACAGGTGTCTAAACTAGGCCGGATGCATTCAGATTCTATGGAGGTATTGCCCCCTCCACCTTACTCATTAATTAGTGATGCTTTTGTTACATAGTTATGACTGTTTGATTCAATTCTCACCTTTTATCTGGAAATGACCATACAGGATATTCAAGAAGCTCATGCGGGTCAAATTGTAGCAGTTTTTGGTTTAGATTGTGCATCTGGTATGCCTCATAGCACGGCTATATTATTTCTTGACTTCTGTTCTTCTATGTTAGTTGAGGCTTATGTTGTTGATTTTGCCGCTATAGCGGTGGTATAGAGGTTCGCAGTCCTGGAGAATGCCGCTAATAGTGGCGCTATTTGTCGCATTTTGACTGCAATCTTAAGTTGCAATAGTGGCAACTTTAGTTGTCTATTTAGTTTTGAGTTCAAATTGTTGGCTCTTTTTTTGCCGAGTGTTGAGCTCTTTTAGGGTTAGGTTAAGGTTAAGGTTAAGGTTTCTGAAGTTTACGACTTTTTAGCTCTGAATTGCTCAACAATGTTTTAAAATGATTCCAAATTTTGAAGATGCAGTTTAGATTGTTTGACGTCATGTCACTTAAGACCTTTTATTTCATTTTAATCGTTTGGAGCACGTACTTAGCTGCCAAACATATATATGAATATGCAATTTCAGTAACTACCAGATTGACTTTTGACTGCCAAAATATACATATTGTGTGTGTGTGTGTGTGTGTATAGATTTTGACTTCTATAACAGCATAAGTTGAGGCAGGCTAAATACAGCATCTGTAATTTAGCATTCTAGTATAAAAGTAAAAGCTTTTCAGTTGATCTCTATAACTCACTAAAGAATAAAGAGAACACAGAAGAGGATCTAACATATATAGATGACGTTAATGATTTATTTCTATCTTTGCCGTATCTGTTTTTTGCTTTTCTTTCTGAGCATACCCTGACTTCAAATGTTTCTGTGTTACATCAGGGGATACTTTTACAGATGGATCAGTCAAATACACCATGACTTCTATGAATGTTCCAGAACCGGTGGTGTCCTTAGCTGTTTCACCGGTTTCAAAAGATTCCGGAAAGCAAGTACGCATGCTCTTCAACGCTGGCCCTGCTTAGTAATTATGTCATATAAGTTGCTGATAATGCCTATTTTTCATTTCAGTTCTCAAAAGCTTTGAATCGGTTTCAAAGAGAGGATCCTACATTCCGTGTTGGATTGGACCCTGAGAGTGGTCAGGTATTTCATCATATAACATTATTTTATATGCTTCTTGAAACTAATTGTTGTATCATCACTCATGTGGATGGTTTCTTGCACAGACAATCATATCTGGAATGGGAGAGTTGCATTTGGATATTTACGTGGAGCGCATCCGGAGGGAGTATAAGGTACCATTTTCAGTTTTAGTCGAAAACAACACTCTACTCCTGGTCAGAAGGGGGATTTTCTGAAAGACGTACCGCCATGTTTATTCATCTATGTACTAATTGCAAGGTTGATGCAACTGTTGGAAAACCTCGTGTCAACTTCAGAGAGACTATCACACAACGTGCAGAATTTGATTATTTACATAAGAAGCAAAGTGGAGGCCAAGGTCAATACGGAAGGGTCTGTGGGTAAGATGTTTGTTAACCTTGTGTGGTTAAACATTTTTTGTTCATTCTTTCTTAATTGACCGGTGCTTGCAATTTTTATAATCGACAGATATATGGAACCACTTCCAGCTGGGTCGGAAACCAAGTTCGAATTTGAGAACATGATAATAGGACAAGCGATACCCTCCAATTTTATTCCACACATAGAGAAGGGCTTCAGGGAAGCTGCCAATTCGTAAGTATTGAACTTAATATTTTAGGGTCATCTAGGCTGAATATTGATAAGTTAACTTTATTTATATTTAGCTTTTTGCTTTTTTAAAATGTTGATTATCATTAGAATTATATTTTAGTAGTAGAAAACTATGGATGAAGTCAACAGACTGTATTTTATACCGGCACACCACAAGTGTAATATATTTCCCAGCATCTCATATGCAGTGTTAAACTAGTTACTACAAATTAGAATAGAATTCTGTGATTTTGAATAGATTTTCATTCTTTGGAGTTGATAGTTGCTTGCCACAAAGCTGTTAGACCTCATGGCTTGAATTCCTGTACATCACTCAGTCCATCCTATAACACAATCACTTTTTGGCACAATACTTCATGTCCATTAACTCGAATACGTTTTCCTTCAAAGTTCTTTTCAATAAAAATGTTTTAAACTTGAAGCATCTATTGCTCCCAAAAAGTCTCAAATAACTTTTTTACTTAGACGAACTTAATAACTTCTGTACCAGTTGTTAAACACAATTTCAATGGGACAGAAGAAGCAGCAAACACATTATGGGGCACCAAGGTGGGATTGGTTAGAATGATAATCTATTATGGATGTAAGTTGGAAGCAGAGAAGCAAAATAGAAAGATATCTATGATTCCACTTCTTTGTGGTGGATAAATTGGAATTCAGCTCTTCTCCTTCTACTGCATCTTGGTTCATGGACAATATGTTAAAGTGCATTTCACCTGCATCATTGTTCTGTCTTGCTAACTGTATCTATTATGATTCCAACCACTTAAAGACTGAAACTTTTTGCATATGCAGGGGTTCTTTGATTGGATATCCAGTTGAAAACATTCGCGTGGTTATGACAGATGGTGCATCTCATGCTGTGGATTCAAGTGAACTTGCTTTCAGATTAGCTTCAATATATGCATTTAGACAGGTCTTTCTTTCTTCCCAGTTTCTGTGTCTGTATTTTTAGTTAATATAGTTGAAAGAAAAAGAGTTAGATTTTTACAACATATTACTTGGCTTTTCGTTGCAAACTAATCATTTTACTTGTGAAATTAAAAAAAGGACTATAGTTAGTAAGAATGAGGACAAACTATAGATATGTTTTATCAAAAAAAAAAAAAAAAGAAACTATCATACTTCTGCACATGTTTCAAAAATTTCTTATTCTTGTATGCAAGAACGACGAAGCCACTCGTTTGTTTAACTCAAGAAAAAGTGTTCATTGTAAACATCGAGAAAAGAGTGATAAACAAAAGCTAATAATATATGCACTTTCCACGTAGTTAACTAAGTGGGTGTTTGGTTTGCATAATGGAATTTGGTGGAATTGGAATTTTAAGGAACTGGAATGGAATCCAGTGAAGTTTTACCAGACAATTAGTTGGCAGGACTTGGACTGAAATTTCAAAGGATTTGATATTTGCATATTTGGTTGGTAGAATGTAGTTTTGGAGTTAAAATGTACTAATTGTAAACGTCCAAAAGACCTCTTTTATGACATTTTCATACTTTCATCTTAAATTCATATATAAATATATTATGATAATATTAACTGAGGGTAGCAGTGGTGGTGGCGAGATTAATCGAAAGATATGTTCATAATAAACATTTTTGTTATACAAAAATGAATATCTTTGTACCCATTTGAACCTATTTTATCTGTAGTGATAAAGAGATTAATTGTCTGACTTCATAACAGTGTTATACAAAATGCAAGCCTGTGATCTTGGAACCTGTGATGTTGGTAGAATTGAAAGTGCCAACAGAATTTCAAGGCAATGTTTCTGGGGACTTGAACAGGTACAACAAACCATCCCTTTCTTACTTTGGTATTTTTGCCATAAAAAGCATAACTATCTTTAACCATATACATTATATAACAGGAGAAAAGGTATAATCGTTGGAAACGACCAGGATGGAGACGATTCTGTAATTACCGCACTTGTAAGTAAACCATACCCCCTCTTGGAACTTTCTATGAAATATCAGATGTTAATTTTTTATAGCTTATAAATGCTTTCCTAGATGTCGTATTTGTATGCACTTGTATTCCGTGGATTGTAGAATTTATGTCTGTTATTTAGAAGATGCTTTGTTGATATATAGTAAACCCAATCATTCAAAATGAAAGCCATTTCTACTTCACTAACTATGCATCCTGATTTGATCTATACTATTTTGCTTTATTATCAACTAAATTCCTAAGGGCTCAAGAACTTTCAATTATCTTTAAAACAAACATCTGAAAATTGGAAATTTATGAATTCATTAAACAATACTGGCCACCATGACTTATAACATGTGGAAGTTGTTTTATTGTGTAATGGTGAAAATCGGTTTTCATATGGAACTATTGGTGATTTTATGATACGCTCATTAATCAATCTAGTTATAATTTAAGTTGGCGGACTTATTGGTTTGTGTCTTTCAGGTCCCACTGAACAACATGTTTGGATACTCGACAGCTCTTCGTTCCATGACACAGGTATCGTTCATCTATATTCTTCAGTTGTAATATATTGTTTGCTTTCTTGAGGTTTTCCTGATTAACAAATACTTCTTCACATATAGAGAACGTCTAATTGAGATAGTAATAACATCATCAAAATAAAACCTTTTAAAACGCATATGATTCGAGTTTTAGTTGCAAATACTACTTCTTGTCATCTACCAATTACTTAGTACACTGGTATGACTCCGTTTATAAGAACATGAAAGTGTCACTTTTAACTTTTGTTTTAACGGTGAATGCTTGTGATTATGCAGGGAAAGGGTGAATTTACGATGGAATATAAAGAACACTCCCCTGTTTCTGCTGATGTGCAAACACAACTGATCAACGCTCATAAACCCAAGGTGGCGGAATAGTTTAATCGTTTTTGTACCCAATTTTTTTTGTTCCGAGAGTGATTGTTATTTGTTCGAGACCTAAACTTGGTCCGTAGTTTTATTATACAAGCGAATAAATCCTCATATAGAATATATACATACGTTTTGGTAACAAGTATGTTTAAAGGGTAGATTTTACTCGGATTGAGAAAGTGTAGGATTTTTGCCACAATTTAGAACGATGTCGTTTATTGTATCATTATTCCAGTATTCCTCATTCATTGTAATGGAAAAATTATTGTTAAAATATTAGAATCTTGGTCCAAAGTTGTGGCAGACTAGAACTGCTTATAAGGAGTGTTCAAAAAGGCGTGATATGGTGAAAGACGAGTCTCTGTCGTTACAAATGTCCCATAGCGTTTTTGTAAAGCATAGCTCATGCCTTGGTGTCTCAAGATGCGCCATATCGTGCCGCGCTGCGTGTTTTTTGTAAGACGTGAATTTTTTTATCAAAAATATTTTTGTAATTCCTTTTCTTTTGTGTTGTTGCATATTTACTTTTGGAAGATATAACGGCATCGAAACAACGAACGACTACCACGAGAACACACACACATACATGCACGCACGCCTCTCCGGCGGTATCAGACATTCACAGGCAGCCTACTAATCCACCCCGTCCTGGCCAGCTTACGTTGGATTTAAAGTCCAACCACAGTCTTTGACTGGACTGGGGGTAGCTCAGTCTATGACTGGACAAGCCCAAGGACTACGTACTCCTCATACCCTTAAATTAACTCCCCTAGGATTCGAACCCGGGTAGACTAAGATTCCATCAACCAGGAGATATGGTGGAATATCCCATCAACCCGGATTCAAGTCTAGACGTTAGCATTTTATGGCATGTTTAGTCTTAAAAGATCGTACCTTAATTACAAAATTGCTAAAGATGTAATTTAGACGAACCTTCTCCAAAAATAAGAAGTCTAGAGCTATATTCCATAAGATCAGAGGAGTCTAGAGCTTTGATTGCACCAACTTTGATCAACACTCCGTCAAAATTTTATTTTTTAGCATCGGATTTTTTATTTTTGACAAGGTTTTAACAAGACAACAATTGGGTACTATCACCCTTTTTTGACTCGGCCTTGTTTGTTTTAATAAAAAGCTCTTATCAACTTCTTATAACTTATTTTGTAAATGGTAAAACCATTTAGATTGTTTGCTTTTTCAATTTCAGAGCCGCTTATGTCTTACCATCCTCTTATCTGGTAAAACCATTTATTTGCCGCTTATGGATTATATATTCAAGAAGCTCAACGGTTAATAGATAAGATTTACAATTTTTCTCATATTTTTCCTATTTTAACATACAAGATAACGTAGTTATTGAAGTAAAAATTTGACCTAAATATCTCTTTCCTCTATTTTAACATAGCTGTTAGAAATGCTTTAAATTAATTCAAACATTTATCGATTTACAAATAACCGTATTATCAAAATCCGATTTCACAACTAGGGGGATTGATTTACAAATAAGTCAAGATAAGCAAATAAGGTTATGTTTATTAACGACTTAATGGATAAAATGGCTTAGGTATTGTTTGGTAAAAATAAACTAGCTTATAAGTCAGGTAAATGTTTTTCCCAGCGTTTTGGTTACTTATGAGACTTATTATTTTATTCCAAATATACCTTTGCTATTTTTTGTATTACCAATTTTTAAATAAATCATTTTATTGTCATAAGCTACCTTATCAGTTAGTTTTTATCAAACACACAACTAGTTTTTTAATCATTTTACTATCATAAGCTTTTGAAAGTCCCTTTTGGTAATTTGTATGTAAAAGTTAATCCAAATACCTTTTAAAAAAGGGTTTAGTTCCCCGAAATGTATCCAACTTGTCACCTTTTGCTATTGTATATACTGTACTTTAAAAATTACTACTTAATACATCATACTACTATAAATCCAACATTTTAAATACTAAATGACTTGTAAACCCGGTAGCCAGTCATTCCGGCCACCTGGTCAACTTCTCCGGCGAGATTTTTTCCGGCGAGACTTTTTTCGGCAAAAACCTATCTTCTCCGGCAACCTTCGGCAAGAAGCCATCTTTTTCCGGCGAGACTTTTAGCACGAACAACAACCTCCATCTCCGACACCCACTATCTTCTCCGGCAACCTCCAACTCCGCCACCCACCATCTTCTCCGGCAACGTCAATCTCCGCCACCCACCATCTTCTCCGGCGACCTTCATCAACCCTTCCGTAAACTCACCAGCTTACTCCAATCCGAAAATAGTTGTACATTGTCCGAAATCATCAGCATTGTTGCCGGAGAAAATGGTGGTCGTTGGGAAATCGCCGGAAAAGATGGTGGTTGTCGGGAGCCCGGGAAGTCGTAGGAGAAGATGGTGATTGTCGGGAAGTCGTAGGAGAAGATGGTGGTTGTCGGGAAGTCGTAGGAGAAGATGGTGGTCGCTGGAAAAGTTGTCGAAAAAGACGGTGGTGGTCGGAAAAGTTATCGGAGAAGATGGTGGTGGCCGGAAAAGGCGTCGGAAAAGATGGTGGTGGTGGTGGCCGGAAAAATGATGGTCGCCGGAATGTCGTTGGAGAAGATGACCGGATGGCCGGAAAAGTCGCCGGAGGGGGGGGGGGGGGGGTGACCGGCTGGTAACCTTTGATAGGAGATCAGATACATCAAAATGTTAGTTTTTAGGTAGTATGATGTATTAAGTGGTAATTTTGAAGTACAATATATACAATAGCAAAAGATGATAAGTTGGATACATTTTGGGGAACTAAACCCTTTAAAAAAAACTTATCAACTTATTAGCTTTTACCATTACAAAAAATGATCCAAACACTTTTAAAAACTCTTTTTTCTACCCCTATTGAAAAAATACACTTTTAACCATAACCATTTTTAGAACTCAAAAATTAATCCCAAACACGCTTTTAAATTTGGGTTAAGTACATGAGAGTGTATCGAACTTGTCACGTTTTATCATTGTATGTACCCAACTTTAAAACTTACCGATTAATGTATCGAACTTGCTAAAATTGCCATTGTATGTATCCAATGACAAGTTGGATAACATTAAATGATAGGTTTTTGATAAAGTTGGATACATACAACGACAATTTTAGCAAGTTCGGTATATTAATCGGTAAGTTTTAAAGTTTGACACATATAATGATAAAACGTGACAAGTTCGATATCCTCTCATGTACAAACCCTTTAAATTTGGGTATCAATTCGCACAAACATTTTAAACAAGCAAAACCCAATCCACCATCTGAACTCTTTATCGTCTTCTGATCTCCAAATCTCATCGCTTCCCGCCCAATTTCGTCCTCAAAACGTGAATCGTGATCACGTCCGCCTTCATCTTCAAATCTGTGATAGGTGGTATTCGATTTCTCCATTCACTTTCATTCGTAGGTAGCATTTCTTATCTCATTATTTAGCTTTACAAATTCATATATTGAATCAATTTATTTTTTTAATTTTTTTTGGGTTTATGTTTCATGACTAGAATTCAATTTAATGTTAGTTCAGAACATTCTTTCAATAAGAATTAACAAATGATCTTGAAGTCCTACGATTAGGGTTTTCATTGAAAATGTGATTCTAAAAAATCATTTGCTGCATAAAATAGGGTTTCGAAATTAACCTCTTTCAACTTTGAATTTGGGTTTAACTTAAAATCCACCACCCAAATTTAACTTGTCTGCTCCTGATTGTGTAATTTGTTTGAAAATTTGAACATTTATGTGTGGGTAATTAATTGTTCTTGTTTCAACTTTAAAAAATTGGGTGAAGAAGCTTGTTCACTGTTCAGACATACATTACAAGCAAACAATGCACATTTTTACAGTGGTAATTGTTTTGTTGTTTGATTTGATTTCTTGTGTTCTTCTGGTAATCTTTTCATTGTGTGAATTTGGGTGTTTTGTTATTCTTGCTTTGACAGCCATTTATAACTACTTAACAAACATAAAAACGATCTTGGATTCGTTTAAAACTAACGATGATGGTTGTAAACAAAAAGTCATGGGGAAATCAACTTAACTGCTAAGAGCATCTCCAACAGCTTCTCCAAAATTTCTCTAAAATGGAGTTTTGAAAGTTAAAATCTTCAATAAAAGTTACATCCATCTCCAACAGATTCCCCCATTTTGGAGATAATGTATTGATTATATTATTAAAATATTATTTATCTCTCCTAAACAATTTATTTGAGAGGCTTTCATTGGTGGAATGTAATAAAAAAAACAATTTCTCTCTCTTGGTGATCATTTTTGGGGATATCCTCAAATTTGGAGAAAATGACACTCTCTCTTCTCATTTCTCCATTTTGGAGATGGTGTTGGAGCAAAAAATTGCTTAAAATCTCCATTTTCACTATTTTGGAGAAGTTGATGGAGATGCTCTAGAACCCGATAACCGAGACCAAAGATTGTAATTTCCACAAAAGCTAAAATTATGGCTACTAGTGACCTAGTGTGTCCTGCACCAAGTAGAACATGTGGTTTGTGGGATAGAGCTGCCATTGCTATTTGTAAAACTTTCCTCTCATTTGCATGGTTTTTTGTTTATTAACAATGAATTATGTCTGAGTTATGTGCCATGTTTTTGCTTCAGGATGGAAACTGCAGAAGTAGATTTCACTCATTTTGGTATTTCGGAAGAGGTCAACATTTTCTGAATTCCTTTAAAATTTGGTTAGAGGGCTTTGTAGTCTTTTATTCTGAATATTGTAAATGTTTTCGAGTTCAGGAAGGTGATAAGCTTGTTGCAGAAGTGATACGCTATGTTCTGTTTAAAACACACCAGAACTCTGGATGCCCGATTAAGAGGGATGAACTCACTCAACTAATCACAAAAAACTATCACCATCGGTCCCTTCCGGCTCTTGTTCTTAACAAGGCGAGTGCGAAGCTCTCAAGCGTTTTTGGCTATGATATGAAGGAGCTTCAACGTACCCGTCCTTCATCAACGAATCAACCCCGTTCTTCACAGAGTGAGCAACTATTACTCATAACAGTATTTATGCTTTAGATCAAGTTCAAGGGCTCACATGATGCAATTCACTTGTTGATTGTTCTCTAAGGGTACATTTGGTAACTGGGAAAGGAGAGAACAGAACAAAAACTTGTTGTCCCATGTTTGGTGCGACATGTAGACTGGGACAGGACTGAGTGGGACACTATTGCGAAAAAGGGAAATGAGACAAGATTGGTAAATTACTAAACTACCCTTGTCAAATTAAAAACCCTAGAACCTTGTACAATTTTTTTTACCCGCTTACCGTACTCTTGCTCGTTCAGTCCTATCCCATCCTGCCCTGTCTGGTCCCATATGCGTACCAAACGTACCTTGAACATGTAAATTATTTAACACAAAGATGTGCTATTAATTTTTGGGAAAAATGCATCAAAATTTAACGAAGTTTCTGTTAATTTTTGTTTAATGTAAATATGTAATGATGAATTTGCTTCTCAAATATATAAGAAGCATTCAGTTTTTGTTACATTTTGTCTTGCAAGTTCTTATTTGAATTTGGATTATTGTTAGAAGAAAGAACCGGAGGTGGTCAATGACTTTGGTCAGATTGTTGGTAAATAGCATAACGTATGTTAGCATTCATTTAGCCATGTTGAATCTTCATGCTCTTGAGTTTATTCGTGCATGACTGAATATATGCATATATCATTTATCTTTTGAGTCTAGATGGCAAATGCAGTTCTTGCTGCCTGATGTAGTTCTTGGCTTGTTGATGCCAAATGACAAAGGTGCCCTTGAAAAAATGCATTCAAACTAAACTATAACTGTTGACCAAGTTGGATCACTACTATTTTAATAAAGGGAACTGCAATTAAAGTATTTTCTATAAATGAAAATGTTTGAATTCTGTGGGTGGAGGGCGTTTATTCTATCCAAAAACAATGAAGTAGTCTCTGTTTCTCAGGTTCTGCAGATCCAAAATCATACATTATAACAAGTCAGCTAAATCCTGAAGTCTACAGAAAACACGTTGAAGATACTAGCAAATCGCATTTGACTGGCTTCGCATTTGTTGTTATCGGTATCGTTTATCTTGCTGGAGGCAAAATTACTGAAGGTATCACAACTGCTTCAAATCCACCACCAAGTTATGTTTCTAGAAAATCACATTTGTTCTTAGTTTTTCCCTTATTTTACCATTTGCAAGGCATAATTTGCTTCCAGCTTTATGTAGTTTGTCAATACAACACTCCGCTGCACATTTCTTTCATCTTATGTCAGTCCCTCACATCGTGTGCCTTTGCTTGTTTGCGGACCTTGTCTGTTACTGACCACACTTGTCTTTTCTTTTGTTAAAATTTGTTTTTCAAGCTGTGGGTTTTCACGAAAACAGTCTCTTAAGTAATCTCTTGGGGTAGAGGTAAGGTTTGTGTACATCCTACCCTTCCTAGACCCTACCTCTGTTTGGGATAACTGGGTTCGTTTGATTTGGTTTAGAGTAAATTTCACATTTATTCCCTAAAAGTTTGTCAATTTTAACAGATATTGCTCTTAATTCTTGAAAACTCGGATTGTGTCCTTCATGTTTGTCATTTTATAACGGTTTGTTTACTCCTTCTAACGGTTGCTAATTTTTTTTAGGTAAGTCCAATTGAATGAGGGGTATTTTTGTCATTTTAAACACTTTTCTGATGACAAAAATACCCCTTATATAACCGGGTGGCGATGGACTTAACAAAAAATGTTTAAACGATTAAAACACCTCACATTTAGGTGGACTTTATGGAAAAATTTAACGTCTGTTAAGAGGGATCAAAACCGTTAGAAATGACAAACGTGAGGGGCCAAATCCGAGTTTTCGAAGTTTAGGAGCGATATCTGCTGAACCTGACAAACGTTAGGGACCAAAAGGGAAGTTACTCTTTAGTTTATTTAGTATAATTGGGAATTTCATATTCAAATCCTTTCCATTGACATATTTTATGTGTTGGTTATGAATTGTAGAAAGCCTATGGCAACATTTAGGACGATTGGGTTTGTCTCAGGATGATGAAAGACATACCGTCTTCGGTAACACAAAACAGGCGGTGGAAACACTTGTTCAGCAAAGGTATTAATTAATCTGTGATCTGTATTATTGTACTATTGCAGTATAAACCTACTTTACTTATTTGTAATTTTGATTTTATTGTAGATATTTGCAGAAGGATAAAAGCAATGGCCCTGAAGGCTTAACATTGTATTATGAGCTTGCGGAGAGAGGTTTGCATGCAACAACTGGCAGTAGCTTTAAAGAAAGCATATCGCAGGTATTTTTGTGGGTTATAAAAAGCTCGCTGATTAAATTTCATTCCAATTCCTTTATAGATTTTATTCGCTCAAAAAAACAATATGTTAAGCAAAAACCACCTAGTTATCCGTTGTTTTGATTTCTTGGGCCCTTATCTGTTGATTGGTTCAAGATTTTTTCTGTTCATGTTCCTTACCAAGATTCTTGATTATGATTAAAGGTCTTAAGTTCCCAATAATTATTCTAAGCCCATTTGTGGCTTTTATCAGAGTCCTTCACTCCTTTGCTTAAATGACCTATTAGGCTTGCAAATGACACTTCCATATACCAGAATGCCTACAAACCTGTCTGAAGTTCATGGTCTTATTATCAAGATTCTTGTTTTGTGGATCGGGGATTAAGGCCGTGTTTGGCAAACTAGCTGATAAGCTAGCTGTTAATTGATAAGCTAGCTAGTAGCTGATAAGCTAGCTTATGAACAAATTATGTTTGGCAAAAACTAGCTTATGAGTATGTAAAATGACTAAAAAGGGTATCTTTGAATTTAATAATTATTATTAATAAGGGTATAATTGGAAAAAGCTACAAAAACTCCCAAAATGCTACTCCAAGCAGCGTTTCAAATTTCGATAAGCTAGCTTATGATACATATTTGGATGGGCTAGCTTATATAAGCTAGCTTATTTTTGCCAAACACAGGCTAAATGGATGTTTAAGCAGATGTATAATTTAATCTTTAAAATGGATTAATGGAATTATTGTTAGTATTAAGAATCTGTTACTACATTATCTTGCTACAATGACATGATCTTTAATCATCTGTTGTGTTTAATAATTGAACACAACAGTTGATTACCTAAACTATTATCCCTTAATGAACGATACTTATGTTATAATTTTCTCATCAAGACCCTATTTTGCGCATTCTCTAATTTTTATTTTGAAATGGAAATCAGTTGTCCCCAATTCCCATAGTCCTCTTCTCAAGAAGATGCATTATTATTTTTGGTGGACAAGCTATTCTTGTTCATTTTCTGGGGAAAGTCTATTATTTTTTCCCACATTTTTCACAAGTCTGTGAGTCTTCATGGAAACAACCACCCCCATTCACTTGCTTATCGTAGAGGCTGTAAGTACACAGTGCGACCTTCTTAGTGTACTTATGTACAAATCCAGAGCTATTGACAAAAATAGATTGACATGAAATGGATCACGGAAGAAGATATAAAAGATGAATGAATGATTCAATCCCTTCCCACTCACACGGGTTCTCCTATTTATGATAGAGGTCAGGTCTGCTTATATATTCCTTTGATCCACTTCCGGATTGGGACATACTAAGCTAGTTATACGGTATTTTGTTTAGAGATTTTGATTTCCAAATAATTTGTGAATGGTGGTTTTACATTATAAGAATTTTCTGATGGCAGATTGTGACGAGTGAAGCGAATGCCATCGAACTCGACTAGCATCTTGTTGCTAATTTGGGGGAGGTAAGTCTATCCTTTAACATGCAATTGGGTTCTAACTTGTGGCTGCATTTTAAAAGATGTTTAGCTAGCCATTTTTGTATCTACAACCCGTAAATGGTGGGAAATCGAATTTAATGATCTTGATGAACGACTTAAGCGAAAAAGATGACGATCGTGCTGAAATTTTGTATGAATGAATCTTACGCTCTTTTTGTTAGAAATTTATTGTTTTTAGTAGGAAGTGGTAGCAACAGTTCGAATTATCCTTGGGATGGAATGGAATGAAATGGATTGGATTTCATGTAGGGATTTGGGAAGATTTGGAATCCTTTTGTATGTTTGATTTGTAGGATTTGAATTCTATCATTTATAAAAAAATATATTAAAAAAACTATAAAAGCTTGTAGAAAGTAATTAAATTACCTTTTATTTAACTTGTTTTTAGAAAACAAATGTTTTTAACATATTTAAAAAAATTATTGCATACAAATCCTATGAAAATTTCTTGAAATCCTAGCCATTTCCTTAGAATTTCAAAATCCTATTTTTGAGGGATTGAAATCCTAGGATTTCAAATACGGATAACACTGCAAATCAAATGTGGGATTGAAATATTAGCATACCAAACGGACCCTTAAAGTGATCCTTTGGACATGATTACCCGGAGGTTCTCTTT